>AYEL01054832.1:0-49893 GCA_000484575.1 Olivierus martensii
AATGTAGCCGAGCGCACTCTATGCATACCCGACGTACATGTTTCCAGAATTTGGCATTTTAATATTAATATAAATATTGAAGCAAAATGTATTTAAATGTTTTTAATATGTATATTTGTTACGCAATATTATTGTAATTGTAAATGACGTCTGGTTTCAGAATTAAAGTATTAATTATTATTAACGTAAGTAATAATATTATTATTAATAACCAACTCTAGCAGGTATGAAAGACAAATATTGGAATTATGAAATTTTTTATCTTTGAAGATGCGTGTCACCAAAAATGAGCTCGCGTGTCATAGGTTCGCCATCACTGTCATAGACGGTTTCACTTTATGTTTGGTCTATAAAAATAATGATCGCGGTCTCGTTAAGGAGGAGGTCGTCTTATGGAGAGTCAAATAGCATTATTTCTATGGGAAAAAATTTGGTTCCCATAAAATCGTGGTCGTCACGTCAGGTGGTCTTTTTACACAAGTGGTCCTGAACTCAGTTTTCACTGTAAACTAAATGCATAAATATTTTGAAAATTTAGTTTTATTAAAGTTATTTGTAAATGAGTCAAATGATTAAATGCCAGGGAAATATTCCTAGCTTTACCGATTTTGAAACAATTGAATTAGGAAAAATCAAATTCAGATCATATCTTAATCGTAAAATATCAAAATAACGATAATTAGAAAGAATATCCGTAAAAATGTTCTTGAAAAAGATTGTTGGCAAAAATATATATGATTTTAATATATCAAATAATCTTAAAATCACAGTTTTATTCCAAGAATTTTATTATAGTTAAATCCCGATAAGACGCCATCATCAGTTTGGGGACGATTTTGACGGCTAATCGGGGTTGGCGGTATATCGAAAACACGTGCAGTATAGAAATGAAAATGATCTCCGAATTGATGTATCAATACATTGTGTTTTACAGAACTCAAAGTCTCTACTTTGAGTTCTCTGTAGCTTAATGTACATAGCTTACTATACTGTATCCTTATTTTCTCGGTACGCAATAAAGGATGGAAACGATCTGGTTCTTACTATCTTAAATTTTCTCACAACCTAGGTATGAACGAAGCTTAGAGACATGATTAACCGTTAACTCCATCTCTCCCACCGCTAATTACAAATGAATCCAGAGAGCTTTTAATATTGTATATATAGTACTGTTGAACTTCGGGTTGTAAATCACCTTACATGCGTCTAGCGGATTAATACAAATACTGTATATATGGACCGTTTATTTTGAAAGTGGTGTAAGTCCATTTTTAAAAAAATGAGATATCACGTAATTTACGCTTAATTTAGTATAAACTTTTTATTTATAACTAGTTAGTATTTAATATCTTAAAAAATTTCAATGCTTTGTTCAATTTAAAATTGGCCGATAAAAGAAATTGCATAGCCATTGATTATGAAAGTGGTGTAAGTCCCATTTCCATAGACACGTGGCGGGGTCAGTAGCCACTGGTTACGAAAAAAGAATTTCTTGTACACACCACAGGGTTATTATGATGTTATAAAACAAGGTAGACAACATAATAAATTTATTTTACACGAAATGAAACGAGAGAATTTCGTTTCAATAAAAAATCTACAAAACGCAATTAAAAATCAGATAAGAATAAATACTATTGGAGAAAAGATAAATTGGTTGCAAATATGTTGGATGAGGTTTTGCAAAAGTGTATCATATACTATTTTATATAAAACATCAATGGAGGACACGGAACGGAATTTGACTTTAAATTTATCACCTACATGTCGAGGAAGACCACCAAAATTTGAAAAAATCGCCCTGGCGTCTTTGTATCACGATACCATATATAGTATACGAGGAGTTGTATATTGTTTCTTTGATTGAAATATTTTTCTAAAAAATTGGGGAAGATGGAAAACTATGAAGTGCATACCCATTCTATTTTGAACTAAAACTGTGACGAAAATTTTTCCTCTCTATCCATTTATGCAATACATGTCAAAACCTTCTTCTTGTGAGAAATCATAAATTTTTTTTTTGTAAAATCTATATCTACTCCTTTTTTATGATGTTTTCTTGGCAAATATTTTCATAGATATTCAAGAATAGCAGTTAAAAATTATTATTATTGCTATCATTAATTTTAAAATGGTCTCGTTACAAAATGATGGCTGTTTGAAACATTAAAACACAAATAGCACTGAAATTATTTTTAGCACGTTAATGACATTACAGTCATTTAGAAGAATTTTTGATATATATATTTTATGTAATTATTTTTCCGTCTATGTCTATCAGACTGTCCGCAAAAACAAGAAAACATCAAAGAGCATTAAAATTTCAGAATGCCATTTTTTTTTAAATCTAAGGTAACCTATATGAATAGTAATTTTATTGTCTCCATACGCTTTGGTTATCTGATGCTGATGTTCGAAATTAAATACTGTATATATATAGGCTCATATTATATGAAACTGTTTCTCATCAGTGCCGGATTAAGCTAGTGCGGGGCCTGTAGCATATATTAAGAAAAGGACCCTATATTAAAAAAAACAATAAAACAACGCGAATATATTTGAACACATACATTTTTAATTTGCAGAGTAATTATCATTATCAAAAATAACAACACAGTCAATATTAATTATTAATTTTTCTACATTTAGCATGAGCAAATTTGTTTATGATATAGGACGTTTCCATTTCATGCAGAAGTTTATGTATAAGTCACCTTCTTATGTTCTTTCTCTCATAATTTCGTGATACCAAATGAAGAAGCGCTAAATATGGCATAAATCACAAAACCATTATTTTAACGCTCGTATTACATGACCAAAAAATTATGTACATATATATTGGCGCGGGCCCGTAGCAAATGCTACTTTTGCTACTCTGTTAATCCGGCACTGTTTCTCATACAAGAAAAGTTGTTATAAGTATCATTTTAAAAGATTTTTTAGCAAAAAACATTTATAACATAAATACTATTGATAAATGATTAAACTTTTTATACTTTTATATGAGAACTTTTCATGAAACATTTTCAAGAGATATTTAAAAACTAACAGCAGCGATTGTCGCCCAGGCGGCAATCTATTGTTGTTGTTATTTTATATTGCATTATCTTTATTATCTTTTATTCGATTAATTTTATAGAGAAATGAGTCGAAATTTAAATAATAATGAACCAATTAATTAAAAAAAAAATAGCGAAGATTTTGGCGACAATGTCTAATGAATGGACCAAAATAAATTTTATCATATTAGTATTAATGTTTGGCTTACATAGGATCATTCATTAATCTGTATTTTTATAGTCAAACTTTAAATAGACAGTTTCTGGAAAAATTTTAAATGATTGACTGTTATATTTTAATAAATGATCTTGAGAAGCAATCTGAACTGCCCGCTTGGAGACTTTTGTCCTCTCGCTAAATAAACAGAAGATATAATAGACAGAAAAAAAATAGATCATTTTTTAACAATACGTAATTAAATTGCAAAACAGAAAACAAGATAACGGGAGAACTACGATGTTTAGAGAAAGAGGACAGACTCGAAGAGTCGACTTGTTGGCATCGGACGAACAAGTATGAAAGATAGTTGGTCTTTCGAAAATGTAGGAGAAAAGGGAAGCTGTGTTCCTCCCCGTCGGCTGCGTCCGACGAGGACGGAGTGAAAATGACATTTGTCCTAAGAAGAAATATGGACGAAAGAAAGAAGAGAGAAAAATAAATACTTTTCCAGATATGGCTACACAACTCAGAATCGAACAACTCTCTCTCCTGTTCAAGAGTTGAAATTCCAACTCTCTTCTTATTTTGTACTGTATATAGCTCAAATACTTCTACAGCTAAAAATGTTAGTTATATTTATCCTTTTGTTGTATCGTATTTTTTTCTTCCTACTTTAATAAATATGTAAATCATCTTTATTATCTTAGTTTCCGAGTTAATTCTCCTATCTTAGATCCCTGCGTCACTTATTCACGACCCTATTCGAAAATACGATAATTTTTCGAAATATTTTTTTTCGGTCATATCTGCGAGATCCTTACAGATCTGCCATATAGCGTGTCAATTAACAAAATAGATATGCCTACCCTTACACAATTCTATAATAGTTACAAACTATTTACAATAAAGCTATAAAAGTAAAATAATTATAGCCGTATAATCGAATGGACTCGATTATACGGCTTATATTACAGATTATACGGATTATTCTACTTCATTACTTCTTATGTATTTATATATTATATCATAATATAGTTTCCGATCTTCTTTGTTCAATAATAAGTAGTAGAATGGATTACCGCGCGTGAGAATACATCGACAAGACCTTTTGAATAAATTTTTAAAAAGTTCTCACTCCTTTAAAGATTTATTCAAGAGGATCCCGTTCTCTATAGTCCGGTTGACTCTTCAACGGATGTTGGGCGATTCGTGTTAAGGCTTGTAATGAACCTATCACTTAGTAATTGGCTAAAGATTGGAAAGTGACGTTAAAAAATCATATAATTAAAACAGGAATGACAAATGTTTGCAATATATTGTATATACTGTAGTTTCTTAGAGATTTGCATTAGTAACGATGACGGATATTTTAAATATTTGTTCTGATATAAATTTTTCTGCTTTCACTTTCTAATGAAGTAGGAATTATGTTTTTAATTCAGAATGTGCCATAATTATTATTATAAATTTCATTAAAGATAACTTGCTGATTAAATTATTATAAGTTATTCATTTCAGAAAAGAAGATATTTATTTATTAGTTTTTTACGAATCTGACGAATGTGTCGTGCACAAAGTCGCTTATAGATTGTTGGTGTCGTGTTATGGCTTTCTCCATTATAATAAATTGTATTAATAAAATACTAAAAACAAAAATATGAAACTGATAAATAGATAATTGCAGAAAAAATATATTTAGTTTTCATACTGAAAGCATAATTCAATCGCTTTAAAAATGTATTTTCCTTTGATACAGTATTGCATAAATATACATTTCTAAAATTATTAAAATTTCAAGATAAAAAGAGAATTTAAGTATACAAAATTTCTTAATAATAATTCTTATTGGTAATCTCATAAAAATATTTTTATTATAGGCCTTATATATATAAAGCTTATGGACATGTATGTATATATGTCCGCTGTAAGAATCTGAATAATTCCCTATGACCTAGAAAGCTAAAATTTGGAGATGTTATAGAGGGATCACCATCGATAGAGACCACTGAACTGGTTCAGAAAAATATGGCAACCCGAAATTCCATCCCAAAGAGGAAGAAAAGGAAAGAGCAAGATAAATTTTCAATATTCAATTTATGACTTAAAAGTTTCGCGACTTTTTGAATATTTTATGTTGAGAAAAATTTCCTTTTTCATAGTGGTAGTAAAAATTTTTTAGTCAAAAATGTCAGAAAAGTGGCCCTCAAATTTGAGGATTTTTAACCTTAGTCCTATTTTGACGAAAATCAATGTATGGGGGTTTGGGGGATTACAAAATAGAAATCTGATGACAGCTTTTTCGAATTCAAATTGGCGTCCTAAATTCGAAAGATATTTTCATTTAGTCCGATTTTTTTATGTTGTCAGCCAGTTGGTGTTTTAGGATTATAGATTAAAAGCCTGCAATCCCAAAACCGGCCGACAACATAAAAACAAACTATGATGACAGTTTTTTCGATTAAAAATGGCAGATCCAATATGACGATCTGAAATTCAACAAAAATTTTAATTTAATCCGATTCTTTGTGCAGTTGTCGGAACTATCTGGAAACACTGGCTTTCCATTCAGAGGACCTTGGCTCGAATCCGATGCCATTCCTTGGAAAGTATTTGGTGGTCTGATCCCGTGCTGTCGATTACCATTCTAACAGTCTGTTTGCTGTAAGCAGCCTATGGCAAAGCCTCAATTCTCAGTAATCAACAGATTGAAAAATATTGTAGTGTCATTTGTTGTGATTAAAAAGATACAGCGATCATTCTGCCATATTTGCGTCGCTTGAAGAGATATGACTTATATATACCTATAGTAGACAGGCTTATATACTAGCTAATTTATAATTATGTAATTATTCAATTAAACAATTACAAAAAAATTGTATATTTATAAATTCTAATTTTTGTTTTTCGTAAAGTTTTTTGAATATTTTGATAGGAATTTTATTTATTTCATTTTCATCATAAAACATTTAAGGTTTAAACTTTGACATAAGATGACAATTTTGAGGACATTCATATACAGTAGTTTAACTAAATATCAACTAGCAATAACTGTTTCGTACTTCTGTTCCGCAGTTTATTGAAATTCAACATTCATTTCACATATTCTTTAAGCTGAGATCTTTAACAAAACATGAAAGCTTACGCTACTGAGAACGATAAAACTTGGATGACAGCCGACGATGTATGGCCGTCCTCGTTTCGTGTTTTGAATTTAAGTCGCAGTTAGTTCACCTAATTGCAATTTTTTTTTTCTTTACCATATATCACGCTTAAACTCATTCACCTTATAGGTCTAAATGTTACATATCTTTTTTGAAACTTATAAATATCATGTGTGAACTTTTTTTATAAAAATATCATACACGATGTTTCTCTCTCAAACGCAGGAGAACTTGTTTCGTATCGCTTGTTTTTATTAAAAGCAAGAGATATAAAACAAGTTCTCTTGACGTCAATTGACAGTATATATTTTTCACAAAGATACAATATTTTATATATATTACATAACCTTGTGAAAATAACAAACAAAAATTAAATGTTACAACGGAATGTCCATATGAATTAAATCAAATGAATAATTAATGTGAACATAAATATCTTTCCTTCTTCGAAAAACGAATTTTAATCTTAAATCTGGAAAGTTTACTTTAGACTAGGGGACTGGTTTAGACCTAAGTAAAACAAAATTTTAATATTTTTTCTAATTATAAATTTTCTAATGTTGATAACTGTCGGAAGTTAAAATAATCCTTTCGTGACGAGTTTCCTTATCCTTAAACTGTTTTATTACCGGAGTTTGCCTATTTATCATCATCAAGACTACTACTTATTTGAAGAAAAAAAATAAATTTTATATTCTCTGTTAGTCATTAAATTTATACTACTGTAATAATTAGGATTCTTTTAATAAGTCATTAAAAATATTATTTCTGTGTGCAGCATTACAGACAAGAATATATGGAATGGGAATAAATCAGGATTAAGCCGGATTAAACATGACAGCAGTTAGGATATTTTTGTTGGTTCTTTTATAGTGATATATTTTACACTAGTATAAACTTTCAATTGATAGTGCATGAAATTTATAAGACACATAACTCTAATATATAACGTATCACCTACTGATGCACCAATATATTATTTCTCTTTTGCACGAATTTATATTCATATTAGGCAAATAAAAACATTTACAGTAATAAATAAAAAATAAATTTTGTATAAGAAATTAGGATAATATTTATTACAATTCAGCAGTAACTATTTGATTGATATTATTGCTTTATTTTCTCAAATTGTCAATCAAGTATTCATTTCTGGATTATAATAAATATTCTATTGAAAATTTCTTAGCATATTTTTTTACATTTAGATGCTTTTGATTAAATATCATTTTTTTTAGATGAAAGATATTTCTCTTAATGTCAATGCAATAGCATACCATTAACTACATACTGCAGTATTTTTAATCCAACTGAACTATAATAATAAGAGAACATTAAATAGCCTAGGAAACATCTATCTTATATACCAAATTTAATCTTTAATTAACTGATTAATGAAAACTACTAAAGAATCCATAGTGAAAGGACTCAATTCCTTCATTTGGACCTATTGTATGAAATTTTTGATGAATTTTAAGTATCACAATAAACATCTATATTCCAAATTTTAATTAATATTAATATGAATATTTGTATGTTAATCAAATTTGTATATTTTATATGATACATTTATATAAATGATTAAAATGATATGATTAAATAGAAGATTAAAATCATCATTAATGCATAAACTTCTTGCAAAGTTCATAAAAATTCGGCAGTTATATAGATTTTAAAGATACTATCTCAGAAATTCAAATATTTACCATTTTTAAATGAGTGAAATTAGGAGTTAAAAGATATGGCAAATTTACTTTAATAGCAGAATATACCTATCACATAATAAATAATCTATTTATCAAAAAGTTATTAATGAGGCACACATCCAGATAGCATATAGATTTATAAATTATGGCTAAAAATTGAATATCTATTTGTTCACTTGCTGATAACTTGAGAATAGTTGAATGGATTTCAAGAATATTTTATGCTGTTCTACATCATTATAAGATGGCTTTAGGTTTGGTTAATCTGAACTGAATTAATTAGAACGTCAAATTATGAAAAATCAATTTTATTTTAATATCCCAAGATAGCATCAACATAAAACATTGATAACAACTCATCTGTATTATTCATATATGCATTCCACCTATGATAGGCTTCAATTATAAAAAATTATACAATATACAGAAATATAACAAGATGAACAAGAACTTGAAGAACTTGTTAATATACGATATTAACAAGTTCTTGACAATGATTTTATATAGAATTGTGTATATTAAAGAATTCAAATAAGAAGATTCTTTGGTTTTAATTAGTCTATAGCAGGGGTTCTTAACTGGAGGTATGGAAACCAAATGCTGGGATATGAAACTCGATCTCTGGGTACTGGTATTTATTTTAAAATATTGTAAAATAGTTGTAGCTGTTTGTATATTTGTCATTTCTCATTTTTGTGAAGTGAAGGGGATATGGAACCATATTGGACAATCCATCTGGAGTCATCAAAAGGTTAAGAATTCCTGGTCTTCAGCAACAGTCTCAAACTCATGCTCTTCAAAGGACTACTTTAAACATCTTTGGTCAATTGGTAGGCTGCATTTAAAATTAATATTCTATGAGAAAAAGTGATTTTTAGATGAAGTAAATAGTCTGAAAATTTGATTATTTTAACTTTTTATATTTTAATTTCCTTAATGATATATCTCAATTCATGTTCAAAATTTTCTAATTCTGAACATGAACTGAAGGCATAGCATTAAAAGTTCTATCATTTATAATCGTTTTATAACTGTTTATAAATAATAGAATTTTTTGATATAAAACTTCATTTAAAATTACAAATCTATTACTATATTTTATTGAATTTCAGTATGATTTATTAAAACAATTTAAAGTGATTTTCAAATATTTCATGAAAAATAGGTGTGATTTCTTCTGAATATTTTCTATATACTCTTGTGATTACAATAAATATGACACAGTTCACAAAAAAAGTTGATCGGGCCACGAGTTTCAGTTCACTGTGCTATAGCTACAATTAAAACATACAAATTAGATAACTTAGTAAAGGATTTAAAAAATGGCATATATAATGATAGGAATTAAAAATAATTTTTAAAATTATTAAATTTTATCATTTTAGTCAAAAATTCTCCATGAGTATAAATTAAAATATTTGATTTTATAAAAATCATTGGAGAAGAGATCATGCCATTGAAAATATCTTTAAAATAAAATCAATCAATCTTGTTAAAAAGATTAATTGTTTAAATAAGATCAATTAAACTGTTGAAAAGTGATTTGAGAAAATAAAAAAAGAAGGAATTCATAAATATCTGACAGTATTTTCAGGAATTTTTTCTCAACATCAATAACATACAGAATAATAAAAATCAATGGTGACTCCATGAAGCCAAAGGTTTCCACTTACTATTTACGTCTAACATTTTTAGTTTTCAAAACATTACAAAAACAAACTTAAAAGAAACTTTCCAACTCTCTCAATTTTGCATCTCTATTATTTTGAAAACACAAGAGCTACATTAAAACTATTTACTGATCTAAAAATTATGTTTCCTAGTGAACAATTTTGTCACTTACTGTTTATTATCTATTTATCTATCTATCATAGTTTAAAAGTTATTGAAAGTAGCAAAAGTGCAATGGAAAATGACCAAAATGTGAATTTTCTAGTTTTTCAAAAATAATGATATCAAAATTTCTGATTTTTTCTTGCATTTTCATTGATAGCATTATATATATATATATATTATATATCTGACATTAAATATAAATTGTTTATATATTTGTCTATTAATTTTGGATATATGAGCAGTTAGACATTTCTCTTTTTATGTACTCTAAGCACGATAGTGTATTCCCAGTATAGATGTTATTCACGTCAGAAAAACACAAAGACCAATTCATTAACTGAGAAATATCTTCCCAAATAAACTAGTTTCTATCTCTTTGCACTACATATTTATTAATTGATTAATATATAAGCTAGCTTTAAATTTTTGAATTTTCTTAGCTTTTATTTTAATTAAACCCTTTGTTTTTTCAAAGATTTAAATTTCTTATAATATGGAGCAGTGAGATATAACATATACCTATTAAAGAAAGATGTAAAATTCAATTTATTAAATACTTAATATTTTTGTTTTGTTAATATGCATATAAATAGTCAACAATTTAATGCTTCAATAGATAATATGGACTCATTTTTATCAATTAAATTTTTGGGGAGAAAAATCAAATATTTAAAATGTTTTGAGAAATCTGTTGGCTAGTAATTATTTCTTCTTATAGCATAGATAATTATTAGTTAACAGTTTTTTAGACAATTTATATTTATAGTTAAGAAAATTATAATTATTTTTGAGAAATAATAATATATTGATTCAATCATATTCTTTCCCAATAACAAATTAATCTACTTAAAAAATGAATATGCTATAGATTTATAAAATATAAACATTTTGAACAGATATTGCATTTTAAGAATTTACTATAGTTTGGCATGCTTCAGTTTATATGTTTATATCTTGTACAGTTTGAATGTTTTTAGTAGATAAAGAAAGGATTTTAACAAGCTGAAAGGAATTTTCTTAAATAAATATATTTCTTGCACTTGAGTTTTTTGTTGATTTATGTTATAGATTTTGAATAAAATAATAATTCTATTGAAAGTTACATTACGTAATAATATTTTTTTAGGAAAAAGTTCAGTATATCATCACAGCCAAGCCAAATTTACAGGATAAATTTGTAACAATATAAGATGGAAATATAAAATTATGAACTCTTTCAAAAGCTTTACCGATAAGTAATTTAATTTTTAAATTTTCACCTTTCCAAACAGTTGCTGTTAAAATGAATATATTATGAAAATTAATTCATAATCTTCTTTTTACAAAAAATAACTTATTCATTTTATCTGTTATCTATATACCTGCAAAATAGCAGAGCATTTGCAATTTTTTAGAGATTGTTAGTTATTACACAAAGTTATGTATTTGTAATTCTTGAAATCATAGAATTATAAGATGACAGTTATTTGAATTACTAAACAGATTAAATATATTTCATTACATGCTTATTTTACTCATTTTAAAAGTTTTTATTATAATAAAATGTTATTATAGTATCTAGAATTTAATATAAGATTTATTTTTATTCTTAGTAAAAGTTTAGAATTAATATCATACAAAGTTTATTAGCATATTGTTTTGAATTTATAATAATGTTGAAGTGATATTATATGAACACTACAGAAAACTTACAGAAAGTGACTTATCAAAACATAACTGTATTGAAAATTCATTTTAATATATAAGATTAATAGCTTACAAAGTACAACAACAGTCTAAATAATTGCATTACCTTTCTTAAAGAATAAACTGTTTTGTTATTTGAATAATATAGAAATTTTAAAATGGAATAATAGTTTTAATATTGATTAATTAATGAAATAATGTTTAGTTTTTGATTTTGTATAGTTGTAAATATAGCAAAAAATACAATAAAGGCAAAGATATAACAATTATGATAAATAATATTGGGTTTTATAAATAATTTTGCTTTATTATTTCTTTAGTAAAAAAAAAAAAAGATAATTTACCGTATTAATACACACTCATTTTCAATACCATATACTTCTTCAAGAATTAATATAAATTATCATATATTAAGGATTAATATAAATTAATCCAAATTTTATAATGTGTACAGTTATTTTCAACACCATATTCTTCTTCATAATCATTGTTTGTTTGTTTGTTTGTTTATAATCATTTATTTAGTTTTCAAATAAATTATGTATTATTGAAACAACTGAAACAAATTAAAGCATTAGATATTGAAATATATGTATAGTATATGTCATGTTTTTCTATTAAAAATGTGTCTTGTTTTTCACATCCAATTTCATAAGGATCTGGATCTTAAATAATATATAACTCAATAAAAGTATCAACAAGAATCAATGTATAGATATTATACTTTCTTTATATTTATTTCAATTGAAAACAAGATAAATTACAAATCATCCTGATTCAAAACTAATCAGTATTGTAATAAATTGAATATACAATGTATATTTAAGTCAGTTATTTTAAATATAAACTATTATCTACATGCAGATTATGAACAGCCATAATATTGATATTTAATAAGATCTGTAAATTACAACATGAAAACTATTATCACAGAAACTGTAGCTTAAAATATGCTTAATGTATTTTAAGCATAAAAAATAATTAGACAACATTATTATTATTAATATTAATAAGACATCCATAAATCTTATTAAATTCATATTCAAAATACAAAATTACATATAGTGTATAAGCAGATATTGAAAGTAGCAAATTAAAAATTGTCTTTATATAATTTTTTCAATATTTTTGTTTTATATAATGATATAAAGAAAAAACCTTCAGTAAAATTAATATTTTCTCGTTAAATGGAACAATCCTAATTTAGGAAAATGATATGCTTATCAGCAAAATAGCTGATTGTTTGACAGAGTTTCAGTTACTGTATATGAAAGTGTTTGTGGTTTTTACAATTTATCAAAAGTAATTTCTCATAAATATGTTTAAAATTTATCAATAATGTGGACATGAATTTTTTTTCCCATTTTTGCTGTTTACTAGGTAATCTGTATCCTTACAAAGAAGGAATTTGTTTTAATATAAATATTAATACATTAAGACCTTAAAAACAATTAGCTAAAATTATCAAATCACTTATCACTGTCTTCAATGCCACCTTGTGTCATCAAATCTGCAATGTTTTTTTCAAGATCGTCTATGCGATGACCCATATCATCTAGTATCAAGTGTTAAAGATTTCAGAATAAATAAATAGATTATAAATATATATATGTAAATTGATTTCAATAATAAATATATATTTAAAAATTTATAAATAAAATATATGTTATATTATAAATTTGATAAATTTCAAAAGGATATTTCTAGCAAGAATTTGATCTGACATCACTTGAAATTTATCTTGCATCTGCTGCAACAAAGTTTGTACCTTATTAAAAAGTAAAAATAAGAAAATAAATTTTGGATAATAAACAAATGTCAATAATTATAAATAAATACAAAAAATAAAGATTAATCTAAATAGTGCCAATTCATATTATTAATGTAAGAATTTACCAACTTAGGTTCCTGATGATATGACATATATTTTTTGATCAGTTGAATTTTTATATATAAATTATTGCATAATCATTATGATATATATAAAACTTTATACAGTGTATTCATAGTCTATCTAGGTAGGAGATATAACTATCATAATACGATTCATATGTATAATTTATATCATATTATAATAGCTAATATGTGCACACTTACCAGTAATGATATATGGACTTTTACAAAGAAAACAAAAAATAAATTAGCAACAGTCCATAGCATGGAAAGATACATGCTAAGATTCATTAAACAAGATCATGAGATCAATACCTGATAAGAGAACAAACTAAAATTAGAAACATTAAATGAGATTTAGCAGGTCATTTAGCAAGATATAATGATTGCTGATGGGCAAAGAAAATTACAAAATGGCAACTACAATAAGGGTAAAGACATCTTGGTTGGTAATATAAATGATGGAGAGATGAAATAAGAAAAATGACTCCTAATGAATGAAGATAGTTCAAGATAGGTACATATGGAACACAAGAACATGTAATATATATATCCAGTAGTGGGTGAAAAATGCAAATGCTGAAAGTGATGATAACAGTTAATATGGCATAAAATAAATTTAATTTATTGAGAATTAAATATCAATAGTAATAATATTATAAATTATCATTAATAAATTAGTATTATCACAAAAAGTGTTAAAATACTATTGTGCAAAACTGTAATATAGCATTATATATTAAATTACTAAGATGATTGCATGTTAAATTTTTTAGGTAAAGTTGAATTTGTATAGATATCTCTATAATAATAACAAAATATTTAAAATTAATCATACAATATTACAATTTATTCAAATCTAAACATAAGTGAATCAAACAGAAAATAAAATTAAGTCAAAACAAAAAATTTTAATTATTTCATATTATATTCTTTTCCTTTCCTTTTTTATGATAAAGTTAGAGTTTGAAATTTTATTTTCAAACTAAAATTAGAGTACATTCAGTAACAGTACAGAATTTTTTGATATGAAATTTAGTACTAAAATTGAAGTTTCATAATAAATCATTACAGATCCTGATCAGAATCTTGGGAGTAATTTAACCCTTTATATCCCAAGATATCAAACAAGAAACACTTAGGTTATTTACTCTCTATGTACCAAACAAAAAATTTTTGAAAATAAAATTGTTTTTATTAATGTGTACAAAATGTGATTTTCCTTATTAAAAGTTCTTTTTATTGAAAACAGATAATTTGGGCATTAAAGGGTTAAGAATTTACTAATTTATTGTGTTAGATTAATTATTTATTGTAATAATTAACCTAACACAATAAAAACTAAATCAATCACTTAGTATCCTATAGACAGAAATAGCATCAGAATTCTCTGCTGTGTGAGTGTCTTTAATGAATAATATATCATCTTACAGCAGGTTACAATTATTATACTAAGAAAGAACACTTACAAAAGTACTTTTGGCTTCTTCAGTCCTTTTCAGTTGTTGTACACACAAAAATTCAATAAAGATATGTGCTGCTTAGCATTCTTCCAGACAACATCATTCATATAAATGTCTGAGATCCAGAATAAAAAAAAAAAATACTTTTCTGCTAATTCAACTTAGCAGATGTAAACTCCCATATCCTTGGGTATATTTAGGCATGAAGCCGATATAAACAGATTTACTGCCATCTGTAAAATGGTATTGTAGGTTACCAAATTTATATCACAATAAATATATTTACAGAATACTTATTGTACATATTAATCTTGTATACTTACTGTAATGTAAAACAAAACAAATAATTATAAAAATAAGAAAAAAACAGTTTACATATATTGTGCAATCATTTAGTGTAACTGCATAATTATTAGTGGGAATTATTATGTAAAAAAGGTTTGAACAATTTGAAAAATAAAACTTTAGCATTATAATATTATACATACAGTAAAGTATTACTTAAACTTCATCCAAATTGAACATTAGTTAACTACACATTGATGTTTACAAATTGCAAAGTATAAAATACTATTATTTTATTATCTGTTCTTTGTCAGTATTATTAGTGTATCCTTAATGTCTTATTAGTGTATCATGATACCTTACATTACTGTACAGTACTGTATTAGTTAATTATAATACAGTACTGTGCAATATTTTTTATTATTTAGACAATATAGTTTACTACAGTATACAATATAAGTTTGTTTACATATGCTATTTGTACAACATGAAATTCATATTACATTCTATTAGACAATGAAGCCAGGACACATACTTGTATATTAAAAAATATATAATCAGAGCATCAATCTTTAAAATTATACCAGTAAAATTTAAAATGTTCTTAATGGTTCTAAAAATTAAGTGTTCTGATTATATTATATTTAATGTATTGAATTTTTGTGTATATAACAACTTAAAACAGCTAAAGAAGCCAAAAATATTTTTGTAAATGTTCTTTCTCAGTATAATAAATATAACCTGTGAAAGATGATATATTGTTCAATAAGAAGTAAGTAGTATTTCTATAAAAAATGAAATAAAAACTCATTATATGATATACAAAGATTTAAATGGCAATGATAAGTTTATAAATTTTTGAATTAGAGAACTAGCTAAAAAAGTAAAAAAAATTTAGCATTTTAAAAAGTTTGTATTTTGAAACTATTAAAAATATAAACAAAATAACATTATCAGGTGTGTAAATATGAATTTCCCTATTCCAGCTCCCTTAGTCCTCTTTTTGAATGGAGAGGGGCATTCTCTTTAGCCACCAAGCTTACAAAAAATAGGCACTTCTCCTATTCCAGCTCCCTTAGTCCTCTTTTTGAATGGAGAGGGGTATTCTCTTTAGCCACCAAGCTTACAAAAAATAGGCACAGTTAATAATTTTTTGTATCTTCTCACTTTCTCATCTTTAGTAAATAAAGTATTTATTGAATACACTGATATTAAATTTATAAATTCATATATACGGGATCCTCAATTACGATGATCCATACTTACAATTATGATTATTTACGATAAAAATCCATACTTATAATGGCTGTCATCAATGATTTTTCAATAATGGTGACCAATCATTCAGATAGCAGAGTTGTTAGCATGGAAGTGTTTTTTTTATTTCTATCATATAATAATCATATTTAATTTTGGATCTCAAACCTCTAGATTTTTTAGTTATCTAGGCTTGACCAATTCACTCCCATACTAAATGCATAAAAGTATGGAATTTGAATTTCATCTTTCTGGAAAATTTTTGATGATCTGGCCCAGGCATTGATTCACCTACTGTAAAGTCCTACTGACTTTATCACAGATATAGGCATTTGCAATTGGTTCTAAAATGAATATTATTATGTAATTATCCGCCATTAATTGGAAAATGGCATTAAAAATTAATTGCTTATATTTGCTAGAAATTTAAGTTAATTTGAATTAAGCTGTCAATTTTGGCAGAAACCATTTTTAGAGCCAAATAAACCTAATTAACTTGTCAAATTTAACCCTTGAAACACAACGAATGATTCTAAATAATTTTAAACAAATTATTAAATCAATGAGTGGCTTCATCTATTAATTAATAACTAAACTAGAATTTAAACAAATTTACCTGAAGATGAAAATATCCACCTCGTCCCGGGATCGAACCGAGGACCTTTGGGGTTCCGTCCCAACATCATACTGCTAGACCACCGAGGCCAACGAACGGATTGATTCTCCCGGGATCGAACCGAGGACCTTTGGGGTTCCGTCCCAACGTCATACTGCTAGACCACCGAGGCCAACGAACGGATTGATTCAAATTCCCTTGAGGTTTGAATTGTATAATGTTTGTCATTTTTAGAGCCTTCATAGACTGTCCAACATTTATGGTGGGATCAACTAGAAGGTGGATGGAGTTCAATGAGCCTAGTCGGGCCTGAATTCTTATTGAAAAATAATATTTGGATCCATATATTTTAACTTTCATCGAAATTGTGGCACTTCGATTTGTAAATATTTGCGGGGGAAAGGGGCTTTTTTTCTAATTTGTACTATTTTAAAACATCTGTAGTTTTTTATTAATTTGTTTTGACTTTAATGATTCTTTTTGACGAAAGCCATCATTACTATACAATACTATCTATGGTTTAGTCACTGCAGTCTGTCTTGATAAAAATTTTATCAATAAGATGATGATAAATAGATAATATATTGATAGTTAGATGAAACGTTTAATATTATGATATATAAAAACGAGAAAGTTATTTTAGAAAAAATGCTTTACTTTTTGTACGTTTTACATTTGATCAACAATGATATGTTATTTTAATCTAATTGAAATTAATCCCAACATTGGTACTGTATTTATATTACAATTTAATATATTCAGATTTTAGAGATGTATTCACTTTGTTGAATGTAACCCTATTCCATCGTGTCGGAAACTCTTCTTGAATTAAGTTTTTCGAATAAGTTCTGTAAATTCGCGTTTCAAATTACATATTTCGAATCGATTAAAGTAAGTGATGCTGGGATATTTTGTTATATAACTCAGTTTGTCTCATCTGGAAATATGATATAAAAACTTTTTTATGCGTAATGCAGTGCATAGATTAATTGAAATTTAAAATAATTATTTTTTATAACTATATTTTCGATATATTATGCGTAATCCAGTGCATAGATTAATTGAAATTTAAAATAATTATTTTTTATAACTATATTTTCGATATATTTTTAAGTTAGTAAATAACAAAAATTGCTTATTTTCGATCATATTTATCGATAAATAAAAATACTCTATGTACTGAATTGAAGTACTGTGTACAATAATTCAGATTTGGAAAATAAATCTGAAGAAATTTTAATTTGTATTTTTTATGTAAAAAGAAATTTGGAAATATATCTCCTTTGCTATTGTTTATTCTAATTATACATTTTCTGGGAAGAAAAATAGATACCACTTTTTTCGAATTTATAGAATAATATACAGGCATACTCCCATATAACATGATAAAGAATTCCTAAAAACGCCGTGTTATGTGAGACCTGGAGCCAATACAAAAAAGGGTGTTACGTTCTGAAATCAATTAAAAACAAATAACTTTCTTTAATTCCACATCAGAAACTTAATTTTTAAGAGTATTAATAACACGAAACATAAAGAAAAATATATATACACAAGACCCCAAAAAAACAATATACATAAAACAAAAAGAAAGAAAAAAGTATGTAGCCTATGTAATATTCATTTAATAATTACATCTTACCACTATTCAGTTAAAACGAGAACATTTTTTCTTTTTAACAATATCAATTTCACTTTCTGAACTTTTTTCCTGTATTTAATATTTGTGTATCTTCTACTTTCTTTACAAAATTAGTAATCTAATCCGCTTCAACCCGCTACAAAATAATCGTTCCTTAACATATATCCAAAAAAAAAAATTTATGAATGAATAAAGATTTTTATTCTCTTTCACATTCCTCTATTGAAGAATAAAAACTTACTTTTTATCCAAGCACTGAATGTATATTAATAACACGAAACATAAAGAAAAATATATATACACAAGACCCAAAAAAAACAATATACATAAAACAAAAAGAAAGAAAAAAGTATGTATCCTATGTAATATTCATTTAATAATTACATCTTACCACTATTCAGTTAAAACGAGAACATTTTTTCTTTTTAACAATATCAATTTCACTTTCTGAACTTTTTTCCTGTATTTAATATTTGTGTATCTTCTACTTTCTTTACAAAATTAGTAATCTAATCCGCTTCAACCCGCTACAAAATAATCGTTCCTTAACATATATCCAAAAAAAAAAATTTATGAATGAATAAAGATTTTTATTCTCTTTCACATTCCTCTATTGAAGAATAAAAACTTACTTTTTATCCAAGCACTGAACGTTTGGAACAGAATACTGTACTCAATGGTCAACAATCAAGTCAATTTCAAATCAAAAATAGACTGCATTATCGTCTCTTTCACAGCCAACTAGCGAGATTGCATTTTGTGTGTGTATTGTGTGGCCATAGTATGGATTTTAAAAAATTAATGAAAATGTTTTGTTTTAAGAGAATAAATATAATTTTCTAAATGTGTTAAGTAAAAATGATGATGTTAGAATTACCGTATTATGTGAGGGTTTCCGTAAATTTCTAATCGTGTTATACGAGAATTATTTGTATTAATGAAATTTCTAAGTTGTTTTCTACAGTAGAACCTGAATAAGACGACCATCTCCCGTTTCAATCAAAACTGGTCGTCTTATACAGGTTAATTATAATATAGCATGTTTAAATGAAACAAAATGAATTAACACAATAAAATCGAATCATGTTTTTGTTATTTATCATTTATTCAGAAACACAACATATTTAATTAGTATGGAAAATGTATCAATAGTGCTTTGTTGCATTCCACTTTTATTTTTTATAATTTCTAGGCAAAACAATGTTCGATGTCATTTAACTGAGACAACAATTTTTCATTATTTTCTATTCTTGATGCCAGTTTAATTCTTTAACATATTTCTTGCAGGGTGTCATTCACTTAAATTTGCGATTTTCCTTGTTCTTCCATTTGGTCAGAATTTCTTTTTAGACAATATTTTGTGGGTCTATGTTTTCCCCACGTTAAATTTTTCTGCTAAATCTCGTTCAAAAAGATCTTTCTTACTGCCTTCATTCATTTTTATTTGCTTTTCTAAATTCAAGGCATTAACTTTTCGTTTAATCCATGATTTAGCCATGTTACAACATCCAAAGTGCAGTGATAGCATCATACGTGTATGAGATTACATTTGATTAATACGCTTGCATAGAACAGAAATATCCGGATCCGGTGGCTGATTGTTTTCACTTTCCCTGTTTTCCCTATATCACTTCGCCATAGGCCTTCAAGTTTTGATTTTTAGTGTTTTTAATACAAAACTTAATTATCATATCATAGGTAAAAATCTAAAGAATGTGCATATTAAAAAGACAACGCAGACGATAATTTCGTTATTCCAGCGCTCTACGTCATTCTCGTGGTATGAATGATGGGGAAAAATTCGCACAGTGCAATTTTTTTAATTGTAGTGGTTTAGTTTTTAAATGAAATTTAACAGAAAACGGTACTGATGTAAGCAATAAAATTAGTCAATTAGTAGTGATGTTAAAAAATTATGGTCGTCATAGACCAGCGATGGCGAACGTTTTGAGCTCGGGGTGTCAAAATTTTGAAAAATCGAAACATCATTTTCGTGGCGAATTGTGAAGAAATAAAATTCGAAAATATTTCTTACATCGTTAGAATCACAACAAAAAACGTAATAAACTATGAAAATTTCAAAAAAATTTGATGAAAATTAAGCGAGATATCGCAATTTACATTTTTTTGTTTTTTTTTGCATTTTGATTAGGCTTAATTAGAAAAATTCGATGGCACTGAACAGGTTAAAGATCCTCAAATGCTTTTATTTCTAAGATATCACAGAAATTTGATATTAAAATTTCTTAGGCAACAATCTTATTATTCCATGATTTCTGCCAGATTCCTTAATATCAAATTTCTGAAAAAAAGAAATTTGATATTAAAATTTCTTAGGCAACAATCTTATTATTCCATGATTTCTGCCAGATAGATTTAACAGTATTGCTTGCAGCCCTTTTTGAGGAATTGTTGGAGAATGTTTCATTAAACATACATCAGCAAATGCAGTTCATGCATGATGGAGCTTCACCCCACTTCAATTGTTTACAAGACAGTATCTTGACAAACATATTCTGACCATTAGATTGGTAGGACAGGGTCCACATCTTGTTCTGTTTACTCTACGGATCCTCTGAAGTTTTTTGGAGTCATTTTAAGGACATTTCTGGAGTCATCTTTGGAGTCATTTAAATCACATTTAACTCTTTGCCCTCCAAAAAAATATTTTTTTAACAGTCTACCGCTCTAGCGCATCCATTTAAAAAAATTATGATTTTTTGTTTTTTTGCCATAACTTTTTTGCATTTTAATATTTTGACACGAAAAAAGGATTTTGGTCGGCAATATACCGTACTCTGATACCCTTTTTTAGTTTTGGATGAGAATCAAAAGAATAACAGAGTAAAGAAAATCACGAAAGCAGTTAGGCCTAATTTGCATATGTAAATAATACATTATTTTTTAAATTATTCATGATTTCGGGCATTGGATAAAAAAAAATTTTCTTATATTTACATTCTTGATGGTATTCCGCATCTAATAATACCAAATACTTCATAATTCTAAAAAACTTTTCCAACTTAACAAATACAATTTTTACTATAATTTGATACCACTGAGCGTAATCCGATACCTCCGTGTAAACAAACAATCGTATTATCCCTCTCACGGATGAAGGTCTATAAAAATAATGATCGCGGTCTCGTTAAGGAGGAGGTCGTCTTATGGAGAGTCAAATAGCATTATTTCTATGGGAAAAAATTTGGTTCCCATAATCGTGGTCGTGACGTCAGGTGGTCTTTTTACACAAGTGGTCCTGAACTCAGTTTTCACTGTAAACTAAATGCATAAATATTTTGAAAATTTAGTTTTATTAAAGTTATTTGTAAATGAGTCAAATGATTAAATGCCAGGGAAATATTCCTAGCTTTACCGATTTTGAAACAATTGAATTAGGAAAAATCAAATTCAGATCATATCTTAATCGTAAAATATCAAAATAACGATAATTAGAAAGAATATCCGTAAAAATGTTCTTGAAAAAGATTGTTGGCAAAAATATATATGATTTTAATATATCAAATAATCTTAAAATCACAGTTTTATTCCAAGAATTTTATTATAGTTAAATCCCGATAAGACGCCATCATCAGTTTGGGGACGATTTTGACGGCTAATCGGGGTTGGCGGTATATCGAAAACACGTGCAGTATAGAAATGAAAATGATCTCCGAATTGATGTATCAATACATTGTGTTTTACAGAACTCAAAGTCTCTACTTTGAGTTCTCTGTAGCTTAATGTACATAGCTTACTATACTGTATCCTTATTTTCTCGGTACGCAATAAACGATGGAAACGATCTGGTTCTTACGATCTTAAATTTTCTCACAACCTAGGTATGAACGAAGCTTAGAGACATGATTAACCGTTAACTCCATCTCTCCCACCGCTAATTACAAATGAATCCAGAGAGCTTTTAATATTGTATATATAGTACTGTTGAACTTCGGGTTGTAAATCACCTTACATGCGTCTAGCGGATTAATACAAATACTGTATATATGGACCGTTTATTTTGAAAGTGGTGTAAGTCCATTTTTAAAAAAATGAGATATCTTGATCTGAATTTGATTTTTCCTATCTTAATCGTAAAATATCAAAATAACGATAATTAGAAAGAATATCCGTAAAAATGTTTTAAATCCCTCTCCTCCTAGGAGTTATATTCTGAAACTTTCCTTTCGAATGTGACACGTGAGTTACGAAAATGGCTACGAGTCAACAAGCCTACCGGACAGTTTGTATAGGTTCCATCGCAAGCCCTAGTGACGAATGTGGGCACCGCCGAATCAGTCTCCAAAAGGAATATTTGTTTAGACGTTTCTACTGGCGGATGACGTGTTATCGGGGTTTGCCTATTCCATTAATATAGGGAAGATCCGTTCCGCCAAATTTCTTGGCGATCAGTGAGGATGGCGGCTTAACGAAGGGCGTCTTATCGGGGTTAGACTGTAATTTAGTCAAGCGCTTAACAAACACTTTGAATCTAGAAGGAAAAATATTTTAAAATATATTTTTATTTTTTTAATAATTTGTTTTACCAAAAAATTTAATTCCCTTAAAAATTGATTTTAATTATCGTTTATAATTTCATAAAAGTTACTGTAATTTGGATTTTTTTAAATCCCTCTCCTCCTAGGAGTTATATTCTGAAACTTTCCTCTCGAATGTGACACGTGAGTTACGAAAATGGCTACGAGTCATCAAGCCTACCGGACAGTTATTTGTTTGTATAGGTTCCATCGCAAGCCCTAGTGACGAATGTGGGCACCGCCGAATCAGTCCCAATTCCGTGTATGGATTCGTTGCTAGGCCTCCAATAATGAACAATGGCAACCGCATTTTTAGTACGAAATGACTGACTTCTTTCGCCTTTTATCACACGCGAAATCAGACGATGGATATATTCTTCTCCCTAATTCATAAGGGATTTTGTATTTATTTTCCGAACAGTCGTTTATAATTAAAAAATTATTATAGAGCGATAAAATTTCAGATTAAAACAACTGATTAGTAAAAAGTGGTGGTGGTATTAAAATTACATTAGAACTAAATGGATATTTTCCTTACGACTTAAAAAAACCGAACCAAAATTTTTCTCACTTATCGTTAAGTATGATTCTGCATTTTAAAATTGAAATGTAATTTCTATACGACAGTAATTCATTTTATATGATAGTTTTCATCGTCATTTTGGATCCTATATACGACATATTGACTTGATGAGCTTTCTGATTGGTATTCGTAATTTCTCCAACATGATAAGAAAAATATGGAAAGGAAACGTTACCTGCTTACGAGAATTTATCCTATTCATCGTATATCTGTTGTCTATGACTATCGGAGATAAGAATTTGAACAGTGAATCCGTATTGATATAATATTTTCAAAATAAACCGTCCTGAACAAGACGGAATATTGGCACACTTATCTAGGCATTACCACATAATTTTTAAATGATTTGTTCTTTAATATTTGCAATTTTAACGATTAAAAATTATTCTAAAATAACTGTGATATTTCTCAATTGATAAGTCGATTAGTTTTCGAAAAAACTGACTTTAGTTTCTTAAGTAAGAGAATAGTGATAAATGTATCATATGTAGATAACTTACAAAATTTGAAAGTGTTATTAATGATAAACGCAACCCGTATTATTGATAAATCAATTTGATAAAAGTTTTATAAATATGACCCTCTCTTAAGTTATTTATTGACTGACAAATATGATTTTTTTCAGAGAAAAAAAGATTGCTATCAGTTGCAATTAAAGCTAAAAATTACAGTTCAGGATACCGGTTAAAATCTTCATATCGGTATTTTTAATTTATGAAATCAGGATACCGGTTCCGATTTCAAAAATCAAATGTTTTTCTCAAAACTGATGAAAATTAGGTGCAGTAAAGGAAGAAAAAATCAGTTACTTGAATTCATATTTTAAATTCTGTTTTGTTACAATAATGAATATTCTGACAGAATATCTTTATAAGTAGTTAATCCGATAAGAAAAAATATACATAGTTAAGATTTTTATTGTCGGTATGTTTTAAGCATATCTCAGTTTCGTGACATTTTCAGATTTCCATTGCATTTGTATTATAGTGGATTGTCGATTATCCAAATATTTATTGACCAAAATTTCAATTGCATAATAACATTGTTTGTTCAAATTTTTTGTTATTATTTACAAAACCATTTTCTAGTTAATCGTTTTTATAATACAGTACTTCATACTTTAAAATGAAGTAGAAATAAACTTACATATGTTACCGTCAAAACCCATAATTAGTTAAAACCCGATTTGCCTAACTAGTTGGAACAAAGCCCTTTTGTAAATACTAGTATTAACTAGTCAATACTAGAATTCACTACATTTGTTAGAAACTTCTGGTTTTCACTAAAACTTCTCTAGTTAAAACTCGATATGTCTAGTGAAAATTTAATATTACCTAAAATTTCTTTTACGAGGATAAGCCTGATATTTTCCTAATCGTGCAATCATGCGTTAGGGGGAAAAATAAAAACCTAGTAACTGAAATTTACAGAAGAAATATATTTATGATGTACATTATTTGTTTTCGCATGGAAAACTGTTATGACATTTAGAGTTGCGGAGAATTCCTTTCTTCATGCATAAGTATCTTTTCGAAAAGCAACCTTTCTCGCAAACTCACCCTTGTGGTGCCATCGCCGGTTTCCTAGCTGCCATCCTCAAAGAAATATTTGTATCTGGTACCTCTTCGGGCATCGGGAACTTCTCCCGACAAACGTCAAATTACGATCTACAAGAGATATTTTTTTCATAATCATATTTTGGGCACTCTCTAAATATTAACAAATACACCTAGCCCTCGATTTGCACGGCACTCAATTTACACGGTTTCGCTTTTACACGGTTTTTAAATGAAGCAAAAAAAAATTTTTTTGGTTTTATTTTATTGTTTTGCATAAATAAATTTATAATTAAAAGAGTATCATATTGTTACGTTTTGTGGGTTTACGAATTCGTAGAGATTAATAGTGAATACAGCTATATTTCGTATAGTTCAATTTATTTACACACAAAACAAAATAATCTTGTTTCACTATAACTAAATTCAATACAAAATCCGATAATTATTCTCATACAACATTAATCTATGTCTTTATTTCAGAATAACTCACAGTTCTTAGACCATTTTCGCTTTCACAATTTATCGCTTTTTGGACTTTTACTGTCCAAGTCTCGCAGTTCTAAACTCAACTCACGCTTGCAGCTCGCCTATATATGTTTGAATTATTTTATTGTTTTTATTTATACGGAATATTGTTAATTTGTTTTTTGTGCCGTATTCGGTATTAATTATTTATGGTTTTCATTTTCAAAAATAAATTGGAAAAGTATAACTCTAAAAATTAATGAACCAATCCCTCTTTACCTTTAATCCTTATCTCATTTTACACGGTTATAAAGAAAATCCTTTTTTTCCTTTAATCCTTATCTCATTTTACACGGTTATAAAGAATTTTTTTCCCTTTAATCCTTATCTCATTTTACACGGTTATAAAGAACTCCTTTAATCCTTATCTCATTTTACACGGTTATAAAGAACATATCCTGTCTAAAAATTAATGAACCAATCCCCTTTTTTTTCTTTAATTCTTATCTCATTTTACACGGTTATAAAGAACATATCCTCACTTTTCTTTACCTATCTTTAGATTGATTTTTTTAATTGAACATATCCTTCTATTTTGTATGAATTCTGCGTCTCGTTTATACGGTTTTAGTTTGCACGATTTTTTCTATGAATTTTGCGTCTCGTTTTACATGGTTTCGGTTTGCACGATTTTTCCAGGAACGTAGTTTCTCGTTTTACACGGTTTCGGTTTGCACGATTTTTCCAGGAACGTATCTACCGTGTAAATCGAAGGGCTGAGTGTATATAAAAAATATAAAATCTACCTGAAATATAATTTATCCACCTTTCCATCCTTAATTCCGATCTTGTGCAGATCTTCATTTTTTCTAGCACAACTCAGATGATATTTTGAAAATCTGTTTTTGCTCTGTCCATATCTGGGATTGGGATTATGATATTATCTCCTACTTCAAGAAGGGGATGGGTGGCATCGGAGATACGTTTCATTTTCATGGCCTGTTTAGACAAATTTTCGTGAGCTTCTCTCCTGGCTGATGTGATGTAACTCCATTTAGACCAGTCTCATGTTCTTCTTCAGCGGGGATTTTAGCTTCGTTCTGTCGCGCATCATCTCTATGATTCTCTGAAGTTCGCCCTTATCTTCAAACATCTGATAGCAATGCTGAAGTCGCAAGTCCTATTCTTGGGTCTATCCCGAGTCATGTTTGGGGCGAATGTTTTATTCCAGGAATTTGAAAAGCTCGGTTTTTCATAAAGTAAACAAATCGAAGTCCTTTAACTGCTTTTAACTAGTATAAACTGTAAATAATTGCAAACAAAGCAATTTTTCCGTCAATTCCAGTTTTCCCTAAAATGTCATTTTCATGGCATGTTTAGACAAATTTTCGTGAGCTTCTCTCCTGGCTGATGTGATGTAACTCCATTTAGACCAGTCTCATGTTCTTCTTCAGCAGGGATTTTAGCTTCGTTCTGTCGCGCATCATCTCTATGATTCTCTGAAGTTCGCCCTTATCTTCAAACATCTGATAGCAATGCTGAAGTCGCAAGTCCTATTCTTGGGTCTATCCCGAGTCATGTTTGGGGCGAATGTTTTATTCCAGGAATTTGAAAAGCTCGGTTTTTCATAAAGTAAACAAATCGAAGTCCTTTAACTGCTTTTAACTAGTATAAACTGTAAATAATTGCAAACAAAGCAATTTTTCCGTCAATTCCAGTTTTCCCTAAAATGTCAGTGAATTCTAGTATTGACCAGTTAATAGTAGTATTCATGAACGCGCTTTGTTTAAACTAGTTTTAACTAGACAAATCGGGCTTTAACTAATTTCGGGTTTTAACGGTAACACATACAATACTATAATTGTAAGCTAATTTACGCTTCTTTTTTGTATAAAATGGATATTTTCGTGTATGTTTAATTATCCGAACTATTTGGTCAGCCAAACCAACTTTATCCCAAAATTCCGATAGTCGACAATGATCTGTTGTATATATAAGTGTTTTCAGGAATATGCAAAAGTCTATAGGATGTACGAGTAAATTTTTTTGTTTTAATTACCTCTATTTTTTATATTTTGATCTAAGTTACAAGGTTTCACGTCTTTAATTTATTATAATGCAAATGTTAAAAAATATTTTATAATACTTTATTAAAGCACTAATAATTGGAAACTGCCAAATTGCATTTGCCTAAAGGAGAATTATGTCAATATTACAAAAATTTTTAAAGGGAAATATAGGTACTAAAAATTTGAGTAGCATTGATGTATAGAAATCCTACAGTTGTAAATTTAATAACAACAACAATTCATTGTAATCTATTTTATAGTTTTTACATGAATAAATCAAACAATTATTCTTAAATGAATACCGGAAAAAATTAACCGAGATCCCGGTATTGTCAGCCCTATTAAAAATGAATTTGATTTATGAATTTAATTTATTCAAGCTCATTTGTACTTTAAAAATTACATAATTGGAAAAATAATAGAAATTTATTTCAAGCTACGATTTTTTTCCCCAAAACAAATGAAAATTTTGTTCACAGAAATATATTTTTAAAATATTGAATTAGGATAGTTTTCAAAATATGGCGCGCGCACTTTAACCAATCTAATGGGACGTTACAGTCGGTCGATTGGCCGCGTGAAAACACTTTGGCTTTCCACTCTGGAGGACCCAGGTTCGAATCCCAGGTCCCTTGAAAATGTTTATCATGGGGTCCGGGCCCGGCCCGTCGATCCCCGTCCTCCACAATCCGGCTGACCGCTCCGCAGTGATGGACATCCTGTGGAAGGGCTTGTTTCGTCCCGCCACTTAGTGTTCTTCCTGAATGGAAAGTGGCATCAGCCGTTAGACCCTTTGTATTAAGCAATGGTGAAAATTAATGAATTATTTTGAAAACTGTTCTAAGTGCCAATTCCTCAGAAGTTTCATATGCTATGCGATATTTTAATATTTACATGATTGTTTTGCAAGAACGCAGTATGACGGACATTTTTGTAAGAAAGAGGACATTACTATATTAAAGTTTGAAAGCTGCTGAATTGAAAAAATTTATCGTAACAGTCATCGTAATGCATATTCAAGAATTTATAGATGAAATAGTAGAATATGGTATTCAGTATTTCGCTGGTAGTAAATTTTTTTCATATAATTAATAAATATTAAATTATTAGCATTTAAACAACAAAAAAAAATCTTAAAAATGTTACAAAATCAGTTATCACATACTATATTAAACAAGTTATTCAAGATCGATGAATCGATAATTCGACCCTTTCCATTATTTGATTTTATACAAAATCTTTTTGGTGAAATATAGTACTGTACAGTATTTAACTGTACACAATATTGGAACTCTAGGGAACTAATCGTATTGAAAATGATCGATATTCGATTATTTTCGATAAGATCTCTAGATAGTTCCACTATTGTGTATTTACATTATTTCATTTAGATTGAATATTTATTCGTATTGAACTGATAATATTTAACAGATACCGATCATTTTCAATAGACGGTCTAGTGTGACAGATAAAACTTAAGTGTTCGTATTTATATATTTTCCAAATCATCATAAGAGTTCTATTGTATTGGTATACGGGCAGACAAACAAACTTAATTCGTATACTCTTTTATTCCATTTAGGAATGAAAAAGTCAGAAATTGAAATAAAATTCGAAAGACTGTGATTCAGCGAATTGTAATTCAGGAGAATTTTAGGGAATAAAATTCAAGAAAAACACAGACAAGATTGCTGTTTATAACATATTAAATACAGATTATATATGAGCATATTTTATTTAAAAATTAAACAAAAGATACGTAAGTTGTTTTTAAGATTATGATGCTAACTTATATTATTCATCAATAACATAAGTTTCCTTATACTGCTATTTTTTACATTCGTTTCCCCCTCTGGCGACGTACTATCTATAGCCTAACTATTCTTTTCGTACTTGTTGGCATATTAAATGGAGTGTGTTGCTGATTTTGTAAGTTTGTTTGAATGTGTTAACTTTATATGGTAATGTCCATATTTCACATAAAACTACGGTAGAAAATTATACTTCAGCAATTGAAATTATAAAATTATTGTTATACCTATCAAAATATGATAATTTTTTTACCGGAGATACAGTATTGCTCATTCATTTATTCTTATATCTTTACCTTATTTCATTTATTAATCTCTGTTTATTGATCATCGTCAGTTAAACGAAATGCGGAATCATGACTAATATAGGTTGATAATCAAAAATCCGGCAATCAATATTCCGGTTCCATCTGTTTTTCGGCATGAATGTCTGAGCGCATTTTTTAATTTACTGCGTTGGCAGGTCATTGTTTTCTTCTTAAGGCGCCGTTTATGTTTTGACGGCCCTGCACTCCAGAATCAGATGTTTGGTCACACAGATGTGGCCATATCAATTGCTATTTGTGGGCAAACTGATCTTAGGCGTATCAAGGGTTTGACGTATGATAGATCTGCGTTTCATTTTTGAGAGAATTAGTCATCCGATTTTGATGAAGTTTTTTTAATATGTTCAGAATTGAATGCTGAACAAGTTTGTAATTGAAAATTTTCCCTATTTGTAATGGTTTATGAGATAGGATTTGCAACTGTTTTCATTTGCATAATCAGCTCATTTGAAGGTCATCATCAGATATGACTTCCTATTTGTTGGCATTAACAGATTTTTGAAATCTATAATATTTATCAAGTTATTTGGAGTAGTACAGGCTTTTCTTCCACACTACATATAAGAAAAAAATACAAATCACGCAGCAATAATGGAGATCAGAAATATGAGATTAATGTTTCCTATGCAGACAATATTAATAATATTGTATTATACTAATTATTCAGAATTATCGATTAACAAATATTCGATTACTTTTCCTCGTTGGAACACCGAATTTGAATTATTAGTTTGGATTGACTGGATTTTATTTTGTAATAGTCGCAATATTTTCCATTTTGATTTCGATTGATTATTTCAATAATACTTCTGCGAAGACTGGAAACATCAGAAAATTTTCTTTTAAACTTTCTTTGATATATTGTTATATTTTAGTGATTAAACTTTCACTGAAAATCAAAATGAAAAAATTACCGAAATTTTTCATAATTTCTATTTATGCAATATAGAATAGAAATTATGAAATTTTGAAGAATGTGAATTTTGAAAAAAATTATCGAATGATAATTTTTACCATCTTAGATTACGACACATTAATTTCGACGTTGCTGTGTTATATCGTTACAAGATGGCAGCCATTCCAAATATTAAAATGTCAATATTTCAGAAATTGTTCTGTCCCTCATGAGTAACGTTATAATCTAGTTTAACATTCCCCAAACTTTTTAAACCCGTACCCTTTTATCAGTAAAGAAAAATATTACGCATCCAAATACAATAAATATGTATTATGACAACAAGAAACATGCAACCCCTGAATTTCTTATACATTTCTAGCAATGAGCTCATCACATTTTGGGACCATTAATCTAGTTTTTCACCCATATTCTATAAATGTGTTACGTAATTTTTTTTTTCTTATTAGGGCCACATCTAAGTAAGAACAAATCCGCAGAATTTTCAAATTTTATACGATCGTGCCTTTTATTATATTTTTATTTTATTCACGTTATACGGAATTTTAGTACAGCAGTATATTTGAAATTTCGCATATTATATGGAAAATTTTGGAATCCTGGGTTTTAAGGCTTTAGCGATAGAAAACAAGAATTAATTGATGATTACTAACTACCAATTGATTTTGTTACAAATAAAGAAGATAGCATTTATACTATGAGTATTTTTTTTTAAATAAAAATTGTTGGGCTATTATTATTGTAGAATATTAAATTTTTTTTATATAGTATATTTATACTTCATCGGCTGGTTTATTAAATACTGCCGCTTAATGGGCCGATTGTTTAAACGCGTTCTAGACCTCGGCCGTGGTCTGAACCACGGTTTTATAAAATTTGTATTGCTTAAACGAAGCGTTTTAGCAGACGAGGTCTAGAAAACCGGTTTTTAAACTACATTTCTAGACTAGCCACTAGCCAGGTTTAGAATCTAGACCGCGTCTTCTTACGCATGCGTAAAATTTTTCATAGTTTGTAGACTCCTCCATATTTAATTTAAATTATTATTGAGTGAAATATAATTTAAAGAATATATTAAATGTTTTAAGTGTAACTTAAAACATTCTTCATTTCGAACTTCCGCCATATTACTGACGTCATCGATAGAGCTCGAGATACTGATTGGCTGAAATTTTTCAAACGACGGGAGCGCGTAGGAATTGTAGTAACAGCCGAGGTTAGCCGCCGACTGAGCGTTGCCAGGGGCCTTATTCTCGAGTTATTCGTGTTACAACGCATTCGTGTTGGCAGTATCACGTGATACCAACTCCCATGTTTAGACAGAATTGGTATTCTGGAGTTTCAACTCATATGCATTGCGTTCTCGAAATTCGCGTGGTCAACTCCCGTTAGTAGAGCATGTGAGATCGCTACGCACAAGGTAAAATGGCGGACCATTATATTATGCTACGTTTAATCGAAGCTTTGGAAACAGAGGAAAGACATTGTTTAAGGCGGCACTGCGGCAGCGAATATTTCAACCCACATTAGATGCTTTTGATCTTCATGAGGATCATTTTCGTCGATTGTTTCGTCTATCAAAGGACTTAGCAAAGGATCTAATAGACAAACTTCAACCGATATTAGGGGAATAAAGTTGAAGATCGGCAATAAGTCTACAACCAGTATTTAAATTGTTACTTCTATACTACAGAAAATTATTGTGTCAATATTCCCTTTGAAGTCATTTTATGATTATAATAATGATATAAATTTAATAAATCATCATAATAATTACATTCTATATTTTATATACAAAGTGGGCGGTAAATCCCTTTACACAGATTTTGGATTTTTATAAGATCATTACTTATCTTTCCTGTGTGTAATTTTTCGGTTTTGTAGACTTATTGCCGATCTTCGACTTTATTCCCCTAATATCGGTTGAAGTTTGTCTATTAGATCCTTTGCTAAGTCCTTTGATAGACGAAACAATCGACGAAAATGATCCTCATGAAGATCAAAAGCATCTAATGTGGGTTGAAATATTCGCTGCCGCCTATTACCCGAAATTTGATCGGACGATACTGAATAATCTCTATCCCAGACGCTTTTCAATCTACCACGCCAAACGCGAATGACGTATCTATCTCACAAGTTGAGTTCGTGTAACAGTTTGAATTCCAGAATACCAATCGTGTGAGTTGAAAACACAAGAGGAAGTAGACGGATGTGAGTTCGTATACAAAACGAATAACTCGAGAATAAGGCCCCAGATCGCGCTACTTTTCTCGAATTTTGCTACTTTGCGGATTTTATGCTATTCCATGTGATAACTATGCTACTTTTCGCTACTTTCTACCATACATTAAAAAATTCATTCTTGATTTGGACAAATAAATTTACTTCACTCCGTAGTTGTCTACTTATGTAGTTACCATTTCTAGTTATTTTTCGTATATTATTTAGATACTTTCTTCTCAATAAATGCGGCAATCTGGCAAGTGACAATTCTGCACCATGTGCTAACTGATGATCAGAAATACTAAGTTTATAAAACAAATGTAGCATTCATTTTCGAACATTATGATTTTTGAACGTTAAATTGCTATATTCGAAAACGAATGCTACGTTTACAAAAAACGATTACGTTTCATTTAAATAATCGGTCGCTATTTTAATAATCTGTTCTCGATGCTCTAAATTTTTTAGGATAGTTTTTAAGTAGTTTAAAATTTATATATTTTTAAAATACAAAATAAGCATATTTTAAAAATAGTTTTTGACAACCGGAAATACGTCACAAAATTTTTACGCATTACATCTTTTAAGCGGAGCCTCAAATCAAAAAACGCGACTAGACTTTTTTACTCAGAATTTTTATCCTCGCATGTCTGTAAATTTTGGCACAACCTATTTGAATCACCCTGTATATATTTTGCCATGCTACTTTTTTCCTTGCTACTTGCTACTTTGCCACAAAAGTTTCTGGCAACATTGCGGGCCGATTCGGTATAGTCAACGTCTTTGCAATGCGATTTTACGATTTATCCGAACGCCGTCTACTGTAGAAGAGGTTTTTGCTGTAAACTGTGGACGATAGAAACTCCGTTTAAACAATCGGCCCAATATATCGAATAGGGATATGACACCTTCCCACATCTCTCATAAATTTTCCCCTGTATATCAGTTACATATTTCGACATAAAATAATAGCTTTCCTCTCAGAATATATAGTATTGTGGCTTCAAGCAGGAACATCTAGACCGGATCGCATTTAAACGGTTGGTTTGCAATAGGATCTAGTTTTAAAATATCTGGTAATATGCTTTTATAGACATTGAATTCTTACTTATAAAAAAAAGAGACGCAGCATACAATATTTTCATCAAATACTGCAAATTTCTGTACCATCATTACTGATCCAAATGATTTCTGGATTAGTACCAGTGTTTTTCAACCTTATAGTTGCTGCGACATATTTTTAGACACTAAAATTTTGTGTTAGACTAGTCACTACTCTATATTTACAAACGTAAAATCATTTCTGTTGGGTATGTCTTATAGCATATTTATTACTTGTTTTAAATAGTTTTAATATCTCTCTTAAATATATATATAAATAATATGAAATTAATAATAAAATATGTAGTTTATTTTGTAAACAAAAATACAAATTATAATGCTTAGAATAAACTCTGTACTAGTACATTACATATTTATATTAATCTTTTTAAAATTGTTGATTTAAAATTCTTTATTCAGTAAATTACAAAAACTAAATTAATATTTAATATAGTTTTTCTTAATTATAAAGTCTTAAATTTACATTGTAATTATTTTTATTATAGAATAAATTTAAATCCGTTAAAATGTTTTCTTTCATGATTTATATAAAAGATCAAAAAATACATGTTTAAATTTGATGCAAATTTTTTAGTAATTAATAATAATGAATATTGGGAGTACTGTAGTGAAAAATAATTGTCATACAAATATCTCTCCTTTATAGATGAATTAGCTTCTTTTTAATATAAAAAATCATCTTATTTATGTGGTGGTAATAACATAAAATGTTTGATTTTGTTTAATGGTTATTAAATGGCCAATTTAATGCTTATTATTCTGTCATTAACAACTTTAATAACGATTAAGTATTTAAGTTCAAAATATAGGTATTACATTTTCAAAAAAATAAATTATAACTAGTTACTCTTAATTTTTTTATTAAATATTAGAGTTTTAAAGGAAATTTTTAGAGTAACATTCACATTTTATCTATAGAATTTATATTTTTCAGTTTGAGTTGTTAGTGGCGTAATCGCGTATTCGTTTAATTTGTCTATTTGTATAATATAAGAATAATTTCAGTTAACTTTAGCTTGTTTTATTTAATCAAGATTAGTCTTACCGTCGATAAAAATTATAACGATAAGATATGAATTCTGTTCAAATATTAAATACAAATCAAATGTTTCATTCACTCAGGAATCAAGCTAATAATAAAAACTATTCAGTTCAAATTATTAATCATTATATATTAAATGAATGAATTCCCTTCATTTTATTAGTATAAATTTCTATGAAAAGAATCACAGCGAACTGAAATTTTGTATAAATGCAGGTGACTAAGCATTAAATAATAATAATTTAAAAAGCTTAAATAATAATGTGGATTTGTTACCTATATTAATTGCTTACAGTTCAGTTTAGCAAAATATATTCGATTGAAGACAAGTTTTATATCCAATTAAAAGAATTCAGTTTAGAATTTTTACTATTTGTTATTTTAGTTATAATAAATTTTAACTAATAAAATTATAGTAATCGCAGTTTTTAGAGAAATGTCGTTAATGCATTGGAATTTTTAAAATAACTTATAGGCTATCGAATCTACATATAAATTTTTATAAAAGAAATTTTAATTTTGTGTATACTGATCGATTGAAATAAAATATTTTATAAAAAAATTGAAAACACTAACAAATACATACATATAAACAGCTTTGTATATAGGGAGAATAAAAATAATTCAAATTTATAGTCTCTAGCCAAATTGTTGAGGGATTTGTAATCTCCGTTTCTAAGGAATATCTTATTACATAGTGATGAAAACATTTTAATAAATTTTAATAGAAAAAGCGTTTTCAAAAGCGGAGAAGGCGAAATATAAACATTGACGTTTTCACTCTTGAACAATTAATCTGAATAAAATTTGATCAATATTTTTTGTTTGTATTTAATGAGGATTTTATTAAATCATTCATTAGATTAAAAAACAAAAATAATTGGAGTGTGCATAAACATACATGTAATAAATTAATGATATTGATATGTCTTCTTTGCACTTTAAAACCCCCCTAAGGTCTGGCTGTAGTTTAGATATTAAAACTGAATTCCCACTTGACATGCAGTTCAGTATTAAGTTTTAATCTAGATTACTGCAGAAAATTAATAATAATAAATAATTAATAATTAATAAATAATAAATCTGAGCACAGCAGAAACTTGCGTGAGTGACTTACAGGGATTCCTGATGAATGCTTATTTAATGTTTTCTACAATCTCTTCAGAACAACTTTACAGCCATTATCATGAGTTTTTAACTCTTCACATATGTGAAGATGTAGCTCTTTCAGGGCTATGATATGTTCTTCTAGGATTGCATTTTTTGCAATCCTAGAAGAACATATCATAGCCCTGAAATCTTTTTACAGTCTTATTGAAGAAGATACTGTCTTTCATGTGGAAGTTATGTTCTTCTAGGATTGCAAAAAATGCAATCCTAGAAGAACATCATAGCCCTGAAATCTTTTTACAGTCTTATTGAAGAAGATACTGTCTTTCATGTTGAAGATGGGACTTCTTATGGGATGATCCTGTTAGTAGTTCACAATAGATCATTGGTTGGTTGCATTGTAAAGCTGTTTAAAGCCTCCTTTTATACAATCATCAATCAAATGAATCTTTAATGCACTGTCAGTAGTTAAAAAGGCTTCATTTCATTTCTTGATGCTTTTAGAAATCAGTGCATCCTACTTAAACACTTCTCTGAACTTTAATTTCACTTTAACAATCAATTTCAATCCAACAAATCACATCATCTTTCCTTATCCTGTGGCAACACATCACTGACAGAAAACTTTACAATGTTACCCTTATGGGCATCCTTTAGTGGGAATTCAAAACATTACAAAAACTTGAATTTTCCTTACAGATGGAACTTGTTGTTTCATTATATTTTGAACCATTAACTTTTTGCAAGCAACTGAAATTAGATATATTTGAGTGGAATACCATGTATTAATTACATTTATTAATCATATAAGATGCATTGGAAATATATATAGGATGATTCAAAAAGAATTAAACACTTCAAAAATTTATTACTTAGTAAATAATGAAGTGTTTTCATAGATATTTTATAATTCTATAATGTGTATAATGTATATAAAAAAATTTTAATATACTGTTTAAAGACACTTCTTATCATTGTTATCAAACATTTTATTAAAACAAAATTAATCAAAATTAAATGTAGACATTTTTATAAAAATGTCTATATTTTATTTTGATTAGAAGAAAACTTTATTTTGAAATTTTAAAAAGCAAAAAAAGTTCATTTTACATACACAATATTTTTAATTTTGTCTTACTGTGTTACCTTAACATGTTTCACATTAATTACAAATTTTAGTTCAACTATTTTCAGACTAAATTATTAAATTTTAACTTGTGATTAGAAAGGCAAAAGATGAATTATAAATTAACAAACACTGCATTAAGTACATATAACAAACCTTACACTATACTTTATCAGTTAATTATATTTTTAATTATCATTTTACAGCTTTACCTTCCTTCAGCTACTCATTTTAATTGTCATTTGATGATGATATCTGTATAAATAACACTGTTGTAAAAAAAGAGTTAAAACAAGAGGAAGAAAGAGTAAAACTATAAAGTCGTAATGATATAAACAAAGTCTAAGGTTTTTTCATAAGTTCTTAGTATAGTGTTAAATTTGTTGACTTATGTTCTTTCATTTAAAATTATTTATTCAAAATTTGGCACATTTGATGATTTTTATCATTTCTATAATAATTTTAAATGAAAGAACATAATTCTGGGGCACTATATACCTTATTATTGTGGCAATTATATTCCAGACCACGAAAAATTGTCTAAAATAATGTATATATAAACTTCTTGAAATGGAAATTTGCTAATTACCATAGTATTCTAGCTAGTTAAGATATCAGAGCATTAACCCACAGTTCCCAGTTTAATTCTGGGGCATGACAAATTTTGATTCCAGAAAAATAGTCAGAAATTAAAATTCAGTTATTAAATGCAAGCATACCTTATTATTGTGGCAATTATGTTCCAGACCACTAATGTAAAACAAATCACAGCCTTTTTCATTTGCTAATGCATATAAAATCCAAAAAATATATTTGCTATTATTAAGTGCATAATAGTGTTAGACTAAGAAACTTGGCCAGATGGCCATATTTTAAAGTATTTGCATATCTTATAGGATCCAGATTTCATTCCATGTTTCACACCTTCAGTTTTTCAGGATGGCTCCAGACCTGGTTTGTCTATATGTTAAATAATTATTATATATATATATATATACATATACATACAATGAAAACTGACTTCACGACCATTTGTATAAGAAGACCACCTGATGTGATGATCACAGTTTTATGAGAACCAAATTTTTTCCATAGAAGTAATTCTATTTGACCCTTCATAAGATGACCACCTCCCTAATGCAACCATGACCATCATTTTTTATAGATCAAATATAAAGTGAAATTGTCTATGACGACCATATCACTACTAATTGACTATCTTTATTGCTTACATCAGTACCGATTTCATTTAAACTTAAATTTTATTTAAGCCAAACCACTACAATTGAAAAAATTTGCATCGTGCGAATTTTTCCCCATCATTCAAACCACGAGAAAGACGTAGAGCACTGGAATAACGAAATCATGGAATCATTTCTACTTTAATGAGATGTCTTTTAGACAGTGAAATCTGATTTCACAAACACCTGTATAAGAAGACCACCTAACATGACGACCACAATTTTATGAAAACCTAATTTTTTCCCATACAAATAATGCTATTTGACCCTCCATAAGACAATCACCTCCCTAACACGACCACGACCATAATTTTTATAGACCAAACATAAAGTGAAACTGTCTATGATGACCATAATTCTTTAACATCACTACTAATTGACTATTTTTATTGTTTAGAACAATACCGTTTTCTTTTACACTTAAATTTTATTTAAGCTAAACCATTACATTTGAAAAAATTCACATGGTGCGAATCCCCATCATTTATATTATAAGAATAACGTATAGTGCTGGAATAACGAAATCATGGTGTCATTTCTACTTTAATGCGATGTCTTTTTAATATGCACATTCCTTAGATTTGTATCTATGATATGATAATTAAATTTGGTATTAAAAACATTAAAAATCAAAACTTGAAGGCCTATGGCGAAGTAATACAGAGAAAGCAGGGAAAGTGAAAACAATCAGTCTCCGGATACGGATGTTTGTGTTCTACGCAAGCATATTAATCAAATGAGATTCATACACATGTGATGCTATCACTGCACTTTAGATGTTGAAACATAGCTAAACCATGGGCTAAACGGAAAGTTAATGCCTTGAATTTAGAACAGTCAATAAAAATGATTGAAGACAGTAAGAAAGGTCTTTCTGAACGAGCATTAGCAGAAAATTTAACCTGAGGAAAACACAGATCTACAAAATATTGTCTCAAAAAGAAATTCTGACTAAACGGAGGAAAAATGGAAATCGCAAATTTAAGCAAATGACACTCTACAAGAAACATGTTGAAGAATTAAATTGGCATCAAAAATAGAAAATAATGAAAAATTGTTGTCTCTAATTAAAGAATAAAAGTGGAATGCAACAAAACACTATTAATAGTTTTTCCATACTAATTAAATATGTTGTGTTTTTGAATAAATGATAAAAACTCTGTTATAAATTGTAACAAATACATACGCTTCGATTTTATTAAAGTATAATCATTTTGTTTCATTTAAACATGTTGTATTATGGTTAACCTGTATAAACAACCAGTTTTGATTGGAATGGGAGGTGGTCATCTTATACAGGTTCTACTGTATATATAGAATCAAAGGCATAAAATATACATAGTAAAAACCTGAGATTGATATTAAAGATTGTTAACTTTTACAATAAAATGAATAAAATAAAATATAAATATAAATTTAATAATGTAAATTCATATATTGCTTTGAATGTCTAAAATATATACATTTTTTTATTAATTAATATTAGTCTTTGAAACTTAAAATATATTAAATACAGTTGCCTATTTTGTTTCTTTCCAGGTAATTTGGAGTATAATCAATAAATCGTTTTGTTCTTTTAAAGTAAAGTAAGTTTTTGTAAAGTAAGCTTAATCTTATCTAAAACTATATATATATATAAACATTTAAATTACATCAGAATTTTGATACAATATTTCTGTATGGATCATATTATTTTTTACATTATATTGAAAGAATATTATAATAAAACCAAAACATACAGTGGAAAACTATTGTTTGATTGGTGGAAAATTAAAATTTTTTCACAATGCCATATGATAAATATGATTTGAAAAAGTTTACCTAAGCTGCTGTGTCAGAGGTCACTTCAAAGCATTTTTAAAAAAGTATTTTTGCATAGTGTTTCTTGAAGTTTGAAGTGACCTGCTGATCCATGGATTGGATTAGAGGAGTAGTGTTAGGAGGCAAGAACTTCACTTGAAGTTATATTCACCTACCAAATCTTCCTCCAAGCCTCGAGGATGAGCAGGAGTATTGTCCATTACCAAAAATTATAGGAATCATCAGCATAGATTAGTATTTTTGATAAGAAAAATAAATAAACTGCAAAAATTACAATACGGTTGAGTCTCTGTAGTCCGACACTTTGCCACTCCAACACTTCCAGTAGTCTGACACTCTGAGAACCATCATGCCGCCCACATGAAATTTTCATGTCACAACTTGTCGATGTGCGAGAAAGAGAAACTGATGTAAACAAATTGTCAGTCACTATTTATTCATTGCTCAGGCTCTGTAGTCAGACTAATTTTTAATTTCAGCACACTGTTTACTATAAAATAGTGTTTTTACTGTATCAGTGTTTGTTATATGTTTTTACTGTATCAGTGTTTGTTGTTTATCTTTACATAATGTCACAAAGGAAAAAGTAAAAAACGAAAACAAGACTGACTGTAGTCAAAAAGACAGAAATAATTAAGAAACTTGACTTGGGAGAAAAGTTTAGTGATTTGGCTTCGTTTTATGGTATTGGACAAGCCACCATTTATGACATTAAAAAAATTGGGATTTTATTATATTGGATGAGCCACCATTTATGGCATTAAAAAAAAATCATGATAAAATTGAGGGGTTTGTGAAAGATTTAAACAGCAAGAGCAGTAACAGAAAAGTCTTAATAAACAGAGTGTATTTGTTTGTGTAATTCCATTTGTTTCATTGAACATCCAATAATCCGACAAATCTCTGAAATCAGGCAAGCTCCAGAATCATGTGTCGATTAGGGAGACTCTCTGTAATGCAATTAGTACCTACAAAATTGCAATTTAAAAATTTGCTAGTTTATCTCTTCCATGTAATATCACATCAATAGCATGTGACAAGATAAAATATCAATAATTTCTATGATTGCATATTTATAAGGTAAAGTTATAAAAAAAAAATATGATGAAAATATTTTAATTTCTAAACCTTTTGTTATTTTATAGTACAAAAACACAACAGTTCTGCCGAAATGAATACAATCTCACAGGATTATGCAATAAATCATCATGCCCATTGGCTAACAGTCAATATGCAACAATAAGAGAAGAAGAAGGCAAGTATGCAAAAACTGTATTTTTCACAAAATATAATTGAACCTTGTAGTAACAACTCTGTAATAATCCATAGTTCACCAGATATTCTGAAAATAAATCTTACAGTTCTTATAATAAATACAGAATAATAAATCTTAGATTTAAACATAAATATGTTCAAGTGGATAGTAAACTGCTTCTTTTATGTCAATCATATATAATAAAGGAATAAGTGGTGGAGTCCATGTTTCTGCGCATGTGCGAACTCCTGCGCCAGAAGTGTTGCCGTTACTATTTTCTCTTGCTTCGAATCTTTAATCGCGTCTTTTAGAATGGCATTACTATTTTCTCTCGCTTCGAATCTTTAATTGCGTCTTCTGGAAAGTGTCGCCATTACTATTTTCTCTCGCTTCAAATCTTTAATCACGTCTTTTAGAAAACTAAATCCCAATCTCATTATAAATTTATCTTTAAATTATCATAGTTTACTTCCTATTTATGTTTGTATACTTCTTTGTGTCTTTTAGAAAACTAAATCCCAATCTCATTATAAATTTTGCTTTAGGTCTTTTAGAAAACTAAATCCCAATCTCATTATAAATTTTGCTTTAAAAATAGTTTACTTCCTATTTATGTTTGTGTACTTCATTTTGTTATTTGACTTCAATTTCTGTCTTTTTCGATCGAAAAATGTTGACTGTTCCCCGGCTCGAGAGATCACTTTGCATTCGCCTCATCAAGGCTACATAAATGTTGCCTTTAAATAATATTTAATTTAGTTCAGAATTTAAATAATATTTTATTCAAAATATTTAGTTTATTTCAGAATTTAAATAATATTTTATTCATTTCAGAAATTATGATATTACCTAAATAAGTGAATCAGTAAATCGATAGTTTGTTAGTTGCCAATTTCGTGTAAAGAAAATTTCAAAATTTGGTGTGGAGGAAAAAACAAGCAAAAGCATTATATACAAGGTTATGCTAAATAAATGAAAAAATCTTAAATTTGATAGATAAGAAACAAATGTTTCGTTTTTGGTGTATTTGGGCACCAAAAATGAAACATTTCTAACTAGTATAAACATATTACGCATTTTAGCATGTGTTCTGTTTTTAAAATTTTTATTCATTCTACAGGGTGTAAATTATCTCCTTCAAAAAACTACACTACGACATAGACGAAATTCAGGCGATTAAAGTGATATAAGACACTTGGGGTGGCAAATTGCAAGCCCGGGTGGGGCGAAGGAGAAGAGCTGCAACGTCATTGCAGTAAAACTGCGCCGTTGACTGTTGATTAATTTAGTTTAACCAGTTCGACAAGGTACACTGTTCTTATGTATCAGTTTGACAACAACAAGTTAGCCGACATGTACATGTGTTTTGGCAAAGCTCGTGGTAATGCACTGGCAGCAAGACGACTGTACTAAGAGCGCTACCATCATTTGAAGCCCACGCCATTCAGCTTAGTTTGAGGTTCAATTTATGGCATTGCTTGCGATTTGCGACCCTAAGTCTTATGTCACTTTAATTGCCTGAATTTTGCCTATGTCGTAGTGTAGTTTTTTGAAGGAGATAATTTACACCCTGTATAAAGTTATGTATTTTATGTAACTTTTTGTAGATTTGTGTATTTCCTCTGATGTTGACTAATTTTTTTAGTTGAAAATGTTTTGGATTATGCTTATTAAAAGTTTTCTACTGCTATGTAGTGCTATATTTATTTAAGTTTAGATTTAAATAATTCTGGAATTTAAGGCTTATCATAAGAAGGAATTAACCAGAAATTAGCATGGTCAGAAAGAATAACAAATTGTTAAAACTAACATCAAAACAAATATATTAACAAACTTAGGCATATCATTCTATTCAAACTGTATTATTTATAAATTTCAGGTAAATAATGTATTTTTGTTTTTCACTTGATGAATATTTTACTTGAAATAAAAATAAAATATTTAAAAAAATTATATGATTTATTTTGATTATTATTTAAAAAATAATATAAATACTTATATTCTGAAATTTAATTATTTGCATATTCTATAATGTAATAGGTATTTGCTATCTATATATGAAAACAATTGAGCGGGCTGCCTTTCCTTCTAAACTCTGGGAGAAGGTAAAATTGTCAAAAAATTATGAAAAGGCACTTGAGCAAATTGATCAAAATCTTATATATTGGCCAAAATTTATTGTGCATAAATGTAAACAAAAGTATACAAAAATCAAACAGTATTTGATAAGAATGAGAAAAATTGCTCTTGGAAGGCAGTAAGTAAATTTTATTGATATTTAAATTCATAATTAAATATAGTGTAAGTCATAAAATAAATATTTATTTTAACTGTAATGAAAATAAATTATTTAATTAATTAAAAATAGACACGCATCAGTTCACTAGTTTTTAGTTTCTTAAAGATGATTCCTAGACGATTATTATTTTAAATTCTGCCAACAAAGTCTGATTCTATTGTTTGTTTGTGTTATATATTACTTGACACCTGCAAGTGGTGTGACGTCGCAGTTTCGGATTCTATTAGAAGAAAAACATCTGTCCGAGATCCTACAGTTCATATAGACAATAAATCGGCGAATGCGTATCACTGTTCGTTCGCCATTAAAAGGCAAAATCAAATCTTATCTGTATAATAATCGTTGAATCTATAAACTGTTAATCAGTGTTTATAGGTTCGTTTCTCAAAAAACTGCGAAGTGAGCCCAATTGTCCTTCTGGTGAAGATTGATAATTAAAAACTGTTTTCATGAACAATTCATTTTATTAATGTTAATTTTTTTGTAGCAAATATAATAAATAAATGATATTAGGGAAAATATTTATTATATTTTTTAGGACATTTTAAATGAGTTTTATCTGCATTTTTAATATTATAAATGAGTTTTATCTGCATTTTTAATATTTACAATGGTTGTGGGGAGGAGCCAGAACAAATTAATCAATTTTCAATTAAATTATGGTTGTGGGAAGGAGCCTGGAACGAATTAATCAATTTTCAATTAAATCCTATGGGGAATCGTGCTTTGGATAACAATGGTAATCCTGGAACGGATTACCGTCATTAACCAAGGTACCACTGTTTTGGTTAACGATCGTAATCGTGGAACGGATTACCATCGTTAACCAAGAAAGCACTGTATATATATTGTATATGATTAGCAATTTTGTAGAATACAGCATTTGAAAGAAATTTGTAGAATACAGCATTTAAATTTTAATTATGCATTAAATTTACAGTACTTTATTAATTTTTCTTATTAGGAAGAAAAGCAGTATATATTTTACGGTATGAATGTTTATTGTTATTATTTTAAGATTGTATATGTTCATTATTGACGAAAAGAGATTTTTCAGGTAATAATTAAACAATAGATATAAGTTTCCCAAGATCTTTACTATAAAGAATGGAGAGAGATTTTAATTAATCAGTGGTTTCCAAACTTTGTGTCTGCGCCTCCTTTTTTCATAAAAAATTGGTATGCCCTCTCATTTTCATAACAGTCTAATTTTATAAATAATTTCTACTTAAAATTTAATATTACAAAACTATATACAGTGGTACCTCGCAATTCGACATTTGAATTTCGCTGGTTGGCGCATATGCGTTCATGGAATTCTGTGATGTCATTTGCTATTTGTCAGTTCTTGTTGGGCTGCTTTGGTGTTTGCACGTGTTATTTGTGTTAATTTTCAATTCTGCATTTTTCAGAAAGTAAAATATTTGTGCATCCTTAATTATTTTTTTGAATGAAATGTAAGATGGGTTCAAAGTGAATTGACCATAGGAATAATTCTGGAAAGAACACTTGATTGAGCATAGAGAAGAAAGAAATTATAGATGAAGTGCAGAAAGGTAGAACAATTAAGATGTAGAAACGCTATGTTCGAGTTACGACAACTGTGGCAACGTTTTGCAATAGAGAGAGATTATAGGTGTTAGAGTGTGTGCTGGAAGACTTCATTCCAATATCCAAGGATTAATAAATTGTGTGCATTGTGTATAAAATAGTGTATTTGTAATTTAGTATGTTAAACAATAGTAAAATATGTATAGTAAAGAAAATAATATAATGTATCTCACCTCCCGTTAGGGCAGGGGTTCCCAAAATGCCCCGCAAATCTTAGAAATGCGGCCCACAATGTCAGATCATCCGCGATCTTGAATTTATAGAGATAATTTACATTTTTACAAAAAAATAAATTTTATCATATAATTATAAAATTATTCAGTTAAAAAAATACATGTATAAGTGCTTCCAAATATATATATTGAGAAAGTTTTTTCGCATATATAAGTGAAAAAACTTTCTCAATCATGAGTATTAATAAGTCCAAATTGAGATTAAAATTAACTGGTGAACATTTACAAGAGGTGTTAAGAATACATTCAACCGACTTAGAACCAAGGGTCAATGATATTGGAACATTTACAAGCTGTGTTAAGGATACATTCAACTGACTTAGAACCACTGAGTATTAATAAGTCCAAATTGAGATCAAAATTAACTGATGAACATTATGTTAAGAATACATTCAACCGATTTAGAACCAAGGCTCAATAGATCGGAAGTACATTCGACTACTTAGAACCAAGGCTCAATGATATTATTAAAAATAAATAAATAACGACTGCACAAGTCGTTATTTTTTTAGTTAACACTTTAGATTGATGAATTTATTATTTTTTCTTTTTTCATTTGAAATTATTTAGTTATTGTTTAATTATTTTTGAAATGTGTTATTTTAAACAGTTAGTAATAAAAAGTAATTATTGTCATAAAGAACGATTATGTTATAAAAGTAGTATAAATCTTCCCTTGTGTTTAACTTTTTATCGATTCGAACATATTTTTCCATAACACTTATTTTTCGCCCGCCAAATATTTTGCAATTTACAATTTGGCCCACCTAGGCAAAACTTTGGGAAATCCTGCGTTAGGGGCAGTGGGATGAGAATCCAACAACAAATTAATTTATTTTATATAGTCTTGGGAAATATTGTCCCGCAGTTCGAAAGTTTCTCAATTCGACAATAGTTCGGCAACGGATTAGTGTCGAATTGCAAGATACCACTGTACTATATTTTGTATAAATAAAGTTCTTATACATAAAAATACAATCGGACCTCCATATATCGAAATTGAAGGTATCTTAGAAAAATTTCGATATATAGAAAGCCAGCAATGCGGACGCAACACCGCCAGGTGGTCGGTGATGTTCTTCGCGTTGGACGGGCCGACCCCGATGTTGACCAGGGTGATGCCGTCGCCATCGGCGGCGATCAGGTGGTAGGCCGGCATCTGGTAGCGGTGCCAGACCACCCCGGCGACGATGGCGTTGGCCTCGCCTTCGTCCATCCCGCGCTCGATGATCACGTTGCCCGGCAGGACCATGCGCACGAAGCGCGGGTCCTCGCGCAGGCGGGTCAGGCCGAGGCGGATGAACTGGTCGACGTAGCGGTGGTAGTTGGTCAGCAGGATCCACGGCTGCACGTGGCGCCAGTCGATGCCGGTGTAGTGCACCAGGCGGCGCAGGGAGAAGTCCACCCGCGCGGCGTCGAACAGCGCCAGCGGCAACTGGTCGGCGCGTTCCCATTCGTAGAGGCCGTCGGCGATGTCGTCGGAAGCGGCGGACAGGTCGGTGCTGGGGAACACCCGCGCCAGCTCGGCGGCGGTCACCCCGGAGCCGGCCAGCTCATCGCCCTGCTCGACCACGTAGGGATAGGGGATGTCCTGTTGGCTCGGGCCGACCTGCACCTGCACGGTGAAATCGTCCATCAGCGGACGCAACTGTTCCAGCAGGTACTTGCGGAAGGCGTCGGGGTGGGTGACGGTGACGCTGTATTCGCCCGGCACCTGGACCTTGGCGTAGGCGCGGGTGGTGGACGGCACCTCGCCCTGGCAGCGGTAGCCGATGCGCAGTTGCGGGTAGTGGAAGTTCTGCCGCTCGGCCTCGCTCGGCTCGATGCGCTCCTTGATGTAGCGCTTGAGCGCCTGGCTCAGCGCCGCGGTGGCCTGGCGGTGCAGCTCGGCAAGACGGTCGACGGCCTCCTCGGCCGTGCGGGCGACGACGAACCCGTCGTCGGAATCGATACTCATGGTGGGCTTCCTGTCGGTTCGCATGGAAAACATCTTGCCTGTACCGACAGGAAAACACAGCGCTTTTCTCCCGTTACCTCATTCGGCCAGCGCCACCACCGCCATGGTAACGGTGGCCTTGCTGAACAGGCGCCGCCGACCCTCCCGCTCGGCGAACACCTCGGCCTCGACCACCGTCACCTGGCGCCCGGCCTTGAGCACCTCGGCGCGACACAACAGGCGCTGGCAAAGCGCCGGGCGCAACAGGTTGAGCTTGAACTCCAGGGTCAGCACCGTCTGCCCCTCCTCCACCAGGGTCGCGGCGGCGGCCCCGGCGGCATGGTCGGCCAGGGTCGCCTGGACCCCGGCATGGATGAAGCCGTTCTGCTGGGCGTGGCGGGGCAGGATGTCCAGCCCCGCTTCGACCCAACCCGGCCCACAGTCAAGCGGACGGATGCCGAGGTCGCCGACGAAACTGGCCGCGGCGAAGCCCTGCTCGACCAGCTCCCGGTAGCGCGGATGCGCCTGCATCGCGGCGCGCCTCAGGCCAGGTGCGGGGTGGCGCGAGCCAACAGCGCCTCGACCTCGACGCCGCGCGGGAGGGTGCCGTAGACCCGCCCGCCGTCCCCCAGGCGACTGCCGATGAAGGCGTCGGACACCGCGGAGTTGCCGGCTTCCAGCAACAGCTTGGCCTGCAGGGCGATCGCCACGTCCTCGGTGAGCTGGCGGGCGCGGTACTGGATGTCGGCGGTGTCGGAGAAGGCCGCCTTGAGGTTGCCGATGTGCGCGGCGAGACGGGCGTCGCCATGGCCGTCGCCCAGTTCGGCGAACAACGCGTCGAGCACCCCCGGCTCCTTCGACAGGGCACGCAGCACGTCCAGGCACTGCACGTTGCCGGAACCTTCCCAGATCGAGTTCACCGGGGCCTCGCGGTACAGCCGCGGCAGGATGGTTTCCTCGACGTAGCCGGCACCGCCCATGCATTCGGAGGCTTCGTTGATCATCGCCGGGGCACGCTTGCAGATCCAGTACTTGCCCACCGCGGTGACCAGGCGGGCGAACTTCTCCTCCTGCTCGTCGTGGGCACGGTCCAGGGCATGCCCCATGCGCAGGGTCAGGGCCAGCGCCGCCTCGCTTTCCAGGGCCAGGTCGGCGAGCACGTTCTGCATCAGCGGTTGCTCGGCCAGCACCCGCCCGCCGACCTTGCGGTAGGCACAGTGGTGGGCGGCCTGGGTCAACGCCTGACGCATCAGTGCGCTGGAGCCGATCATGCAGTCGAAGCGGGTCATGGCGACCATCTCGATGATGGTCGGCACGCCACGGCCCTCCTCGCCGACCATCCAGGCCAGGGCGCCGCGATACTCGATTTCGCTGGAAGCGTTCGACCAGTTGCCCAGCTTGTCCTTCAGGCGCTGGATGTAGAACTGGTTGCGGCTGCCGTCCGGCCGGTGGCGCGGCAGCAGGAAGCAGGTCAGGCCCTTGTCGGTGTAGGCCAGGGTGAGGAAGGCGTCGCACATCGGCGCCGAGCAGAACCACTTGTGCCCGACCAGTTCGTAGGCCTGCCCCGGCCCGGGAATCCCCACCGGGTAGGCCCGCGTGGTATTGGCGCGGACGTCGGTGCCGCCCTGCTTCTCGGTCATCGCCATGCCGATGGTGACGCCCGCCTTCTGCTCCATCGGCACGTTGCGCGGGTCGTACTCGCGGGAGAGGATCTTCGGCAGCCATTTCTCGGCCAGATCCGCCTGCAGGCGAATCGCCGGCACGCTGGCGTAGGTCATGGTCAACGGGCAACCGGTGCCGGCCTCCGCCTGGCTGTGCAGGTAGGACAGCCCGGCCCGCGCCA
>AYEL01054833.1:0-214999 GCA_000484575.1 Olivierus martensii
TCTCATTTTGTTTTTATCCTTATTAAAAGAGTTATTTTTTTAATTAAACATTTTTTTAGAATTTTGAGATTCTTGAAAATTTATGAAAGGGTATCTAGAATCTCAATAAATAAATAAATTACTAATTTGGGAATTCCTGAATCTCAAGAAAGCAAAAAGTTTGGGAAAACACAATCACTATTCACAATGTTATCAGCATTTAATCAACTTTAAAATTATCATCCATGTTTCCCAAAAAGAATTTCAAATTGCTACACATAACCAAGAAGGACTGTACAATGGTTGAATATTGAGAGGAACAGAACTGATATTCAAAATATTTAACTATAAAATGTAATGTCTGTCTGTTCCATAAAGGCTTCTGTACCATTTCATCACTCAGGACCAAACTTTACATGAAGACTTCCCTTGACACTATGGATAATATAGGCTATATTACGTTAAGATCAGCCCAGGGATAGGGCATTTTGGATGAAAATGAAAAATATCTTCATTGAAATCTTTCAGAGTGATGCTTGAATTTGGGATTATATAATAGCAACACAGTTGTGAGATCATAGCTGGCATAACAATGTATTATGTCATAAATGCTTTGATTTCATAACATCGCAATGATGTAACAATGAATGCCATCCCTATGACATCACAATAATATATGTTTGCTAAATTAATTAGAAAAATCAATGGTAAAATTGCCCATGAAAAGACATGGCACATAGCAACACTAAAGTGATATCACTAGTAATGTAATTGATATAATTGTAATTACTAGTACAATATCATTCCATGCACTGTTGTTTTCTTTTCAATCTAGAAACAATATGATGAGATAAAATTCTGTAGGTATAATCAAAGTAGTCTCAGAAGGTTTTGGTTCAGAATATGTTAAAAAATTATTTTACCAATTTAGGCAAAATTTGAATTATGTAAAAATCTTCTGCTCCAACTATTTGTACAAGTCGTGAAATAAGTTGTAAAAGTGTGTGTGTAGGTGTGTGTGTAGGGGTGTACACACACGTACACACACGTACACACGCACACACACACACACACACACACACACACACACACACACACACACAGTGCCCCAGCTAAATCCGGACAAAATAAACAATTTAATTAAACAAAATTTTATTAAACAAAAACAATAAAATTAAAATTTGGGATACCTTTAGATTAAAATTACTTGATGTAATTCCCTTCTGCCTCAACTACTGCCTCGATCCTCGACCAGAAATGATGACATGCCCTGTGAAACGCCTGCTTGTCCAGGTTCGAAAACGCTGCCTCAATAGTGGCCTGGAGAGATGCCACATTAGGATGTCTCAACTATTAGAGATCCTTTCGACAACTTTCCATACATAATAGTCCAAAGGATTCAAATCTGGACAAGCAGGAAGGCTTCTTGGGAGGCCAGAATTCTTTAGACCAAAACATATCCACATTATCTGATAACCAGTTTTGCACTAAATGACTGGTGTGCGCAGGTGAGCTATCCTGCTGGAAGATGTAGGGTCTCCCAGAAGCCACAGTTTCCATCCAAGGTTTCACTATTGTTGTAAGAACATGCAAGTAAACCTCTTTTGTTATGGTTTCCCCCTTTCCAAAGACATGCGGTGCATGACATCACCTTCACTGGAAACAACAGCTAAGACATGAACACTGGCCAGAAACTTCATCCTAGCTATTACGGGGACATCTTCACCAACGGTCATTTCTCAGGTTTACTTTGGCATCAAGTAAAAATTTTCTCATCAGAAAAAAATTTGATGCGTCCTGCAGCTTCATTCTTCATTGAAATATATATTTGATGTGTGTATATATATAAAATCCAGAATTTTTGAAAATCCGGCAATCATCAGGTCCTGAGGTTGCCGGATTTTTGATTATCAATCTGTACTTGAAAATTGCAAGAAGTTGAAGATTTATATACTGATATAAAATTTTCACCAATTTTTAAACTCAGAAGTTAAAGGGTCAGCTTATACATAAATATATATGACAATTACTAGTATTAAATAGTTCATATTTTTACATCTATCATTGCATTGTTATTTGTGTGAACAGTTTTTATTTGAACAGCAACAACAGTAATGATCAAATGTAACATTTAATTGTCATGATATTTTCAAATGTCATAATAGTTTAAACTATAAAAACAGAATTTCTTTTTATTTTAAATAATATTTATTCTAATTGCAATACAAATCTGTTTGGACTATAATTATTAATGATCAAAAATAATTTTACTGAGTTCTTAAAAATACTTTTGCTGTAATTTTTAGTCTAAACTAATATTGCCCAAGAATTTTTAGAAAATATCAGTTTTGACTAGACATAATTAATATTGCTTAAATGACATAATTTTTATTAGACAAAACTAGTTTACCCAAAATTAGCCTGCAACTAAATTAAATTCATGTAGAAAGATAGTGAATCTCAATCATCAAACAAATTAAACAGTACAATGGGTCCCCATTTAATGTTGGGGTTAGATTCCTAAAAATTGTGACATTAACTGAAATCAAAAACCCCATTGATCTATTTTCCAATGGATGGGTTCCATATTCTATTCCAGGTCCTCTGAATGGAAAGTCGAAGCATTTGCACCTAGTTATTCCAGTTGAATGTCCTGTGTGCTGCCTAATTTAATTTTTATATTGTTCATAGTACATACTTCATAATATTTATATATCCCTAAAAGATTGGCAACATAATTGAATAAATTAACTTTCTTTTCCTCTTATTTAATTACTTTCCTCTGAAAGAGATACTAAGCAGCAGGGATTCCAGAACACACTACCAGGAAAAGATTGGGAATCAATGGGCAAGGCTTGAATTCTCTGGAAAAATCTTTAGCTCTGATCTCAATTTAGGATCCTAAATTGAATCTAGATCCTCCAAGTAACAAGCAAATGCTTTTCCATGCAATCTTCAGGTAGACACCCCCCTCTTCCTCTTTCAATCAGTCCTATCTCTTTGCTCATGATTAATGCTAATATAACAAAAATAGTTTTTAAAATCACTTGATATTTATTTATATGAAAATAAAGATATTTTAGAATAGGGTATAAAAAGAGTTGACAATACATGTATATCCATGGGCATGAAATTAGCAATTGCAGCCACAAAGCAATAAAGTTTGATCATTTCATTTATAATATTAATAGCTGATTTTTTATTAGAATAAAAATTTAAACTATATAGCATCATTACTATTATAATATTTTTAGTTCTTTAATGTAAATTCCAAGGTCATTAAAATAGTAAATATATAAAACTGATTTTTGTGTTTATCTATATATAAATAAGAAAAATATTCAGTCTATGTTTTTATATATGCTCCTCTAGTTATGAACATTCATACTTATGAACATGAAATTTTATGTTCATAATTTCATTTCATAATATTGAAGAGTTTTTCAAATTTTGTTAAATTTGAAAAACTTTTCAATAATTTTAAGTCATATGATAGCAAAATGCTCTAGCAATCCATATAATATAAAATTACAGTTAGTTAACATATTATGGCAGTGATTATACCAAAATTTCCTCGCTTGATATTTGGAAATTTTTAGTTGAAATCTGTGAAATAAGAAAATTTTAATTGGTCCAATTGTGAAGTGTATTATAATATACAGTATATAAAGTAATTTTAGTATCTTTGGAACCAAATTAACAGCAATTTCTGAATTATGAATAACCTGATTTGTGAATAAAATTTATGTACGAAATTATGTTTGTAACTAAAGAGTACCTGTATATACTCTTACTGTATAAAAATATCTTATCAGCATCATCACGTTTTATTAGTCATAAATAAGTATTTATTTAAGACTTTTTATAAAGGACTTTATAAGAAATTTAAACTTGATATATGCATTGCAAGTTTCCAATTTTATATTTCGAACAAAGAAATAAAGTTTGTTGATGAGATAAACAACTTTGAAGGACAAAAAAATGATTTGAATTTTTGAAATTCTTATTCTATTCTGTTATTTTCTCCAATATGTGCATTTCAAAAATCAATAATAATTTCAGAATTTATAATTTGTTTTCATTATTCACCAATTGTAATTTATGAAAGTTTTATACTTCAAATTATAATATATATTGAATATCATATTAGAATATTGTGTAATAATATAATGATTTTAAGAATTTATCTATTTAAAAATTATTTAACAGTTTTGAATTATTTTTCTACTTATATTATTTATGTCCTATTTATAATAATCTAATATAAAAAATTTATACCTTAGTGAAATATATATATAATTAATGTGTATTTTAAAAATAATAATTTTAATTATATTGCATTTTCAGTCAATGCTCTCAGATGCCAATGCTCTTAGGAAACAATTAGATCAGTTAAAAGCATGTGCAGATAAATTGATCTCAAATGCAAAATCTAAATCTGATACCAATCATATTTTAGATGAAATAGAATTATTAGAAAAACGGCATAATAAATTATTACAGAATCTTGAAAATCGTTGTGATGATTTGAAATCTGCATCAGAAGTATTATCACATTTCACTGTAAGTAAATTTTAATTTTTTAATTTAATTTTAAATCTGAAAATATAGTGAAAATAAATATCAAATTAAAAATTATTTTAAATTAAAAAATAATTGATGATTAATGAAATAAAATTATGATATTTTATTAAAACATGTAAAAGTAATTTTTACAATTGCCAGGAAAAACCACTATAATTTAATACTTCATTCATAGTTTAACATATTGAATCAGGTAGAAAAATTTTTGGGAAAATCAAATAATAAAATTACTATTAAAAAATAATTATTACTAAAATATTTTTTAATTAAAATTGTGATACTTATTTTTGTAGATATCATTATATTCAAGAATTTATTTCGATTATAAATTATTTTTGGATACTATTTTTGTCTCTGCAATTTTTAAATATATTGTTTCATATAAAACAAAAACTTTATTTCTAGTCTACACCAAAAGCACAAGCTTTTATGCTTTGATACTGTAAAATATTTTATTATTTTAAAATAAACACTTTAATAGACAAAATACTTTTGACTACATCCAACTTCAACACCATACAAATTTATAGAATACAATGTATACGGATTTATTTTAGAATTTTACAATGTATTCTATAGATTTGTATCATGTTGAAGTTGGATGTATCCAAAAGTATTTTTCTTATTAAAGTGTTATTTTTTAAATACTACTGTTTTGTGTTTTGGTAAGAGACTGTAGTATATATTAAGAGCATAAGAAGTTATAATTTTAGTATTTTATTTATTTATTTAAAATCATTGTTTGCTAATATTTTTTAAAATTTTTGCTCTCTGATTAAAATTTATAAGAACTATAATTCCCATTCATAAACATTGACATTTTTGTTTATGAATTTTCAAGATTTATCTATTTTTTTCAACTTATTCTTTTTAATTTAAAAAATTAAAAAATAAGCATTTCAAAAAAAGCATAATATCTGCATTCGTTAACAAAACTTCATAATTCTTAAAGCAGTCTCTTGAGAATCACACATCATAATTTAATATTAAATGTATCATATTATTGAAATTATAATTCGTAGTTAGTTTAAAAATATTGATATTTATAAAATAGTTTTGGATGATATGTGTATCGTTAATTATTTTTTGAATGTCATGGTAATGTTTAATTAAAGTGGTTTCTCTTAGTGATTGTTTTTTACTCTTATCAAGAAACAGATTTATTATTTTTTTAATGATATTTAATGTTAATGTTTTTAATGCAATGTTATTTTAATGTTGTGCATATTGATGGAATAACTTCTCAACAAATAGCTGCTTTATTTACTAAAATATTTTAATAATACAACTATTTTATTAGAATTTTGTAAATGAATCTAATCAACTTGCCAAATTTAACCCTTCAGATACACAACTGAAATTTTAATTCGAAATAAATTTAGATAAACTATACAAATTACTAAGCCAATGAGTGGCACCATCTATTAATTACTTAATTAAACTAGAATTTTGACTAATTTATTGGAAGAGGAAAAAATCTGCTTCAGCCCGGGATCGAACCGGGGACCTTTGGGCTAATGTCCCAACGTCATACCGCTAGACCAATATTATAATGAACTGTTATGTATTTTTTGTGTTTTATTCTGTTGCAATTTTTTTATTTGTATTGTGACTTTTACGTCATTTTTAAAAATTTATCCTTTATATTTGTTTTTAAATGGTATTCTTGTTTCCTGAAATCCCTTGTTCCTTAAAACTGTAATAACCAAACAACAAGATGCCAGAGATGAATTGGATTAGAATTGCTGAAACTTGAGTATTTTCAAAAGCTGATACTTAGAAAAAGCTCAAGAAAATTCAAATTATCTGAGTCTTTTTTAATAACTATTATTTATTATCTCATTGCATTTCAAAATTCAACAATCATTAGTTATGTAACTAAAGCTGTAATGAATATATTGGCATTATACTTATTTTAGAAATGGTTTATTTTCTTTCTTGATACAGGAATCAAACTGAGCCAAATGCAATGTTCATAAAACCAAAGTAATGTGTAAAAAGCAAGATTAAAAAATAATAGCCAATAAACTGAAAAATATTACATAATAAATTATAACAGCAAAAAAAAATCCATCAAAAGTCATAACTGTAAAAATTTCATTTTATAATTTTTCATGAAAATGATATAAAAGACTGTAACTTATAAAAATAAATTATGTTAAAAAATTAAATTTATTTAAACACCAGTATCTGATAAAAAAGACCAAAATATTTAATTATTTTTCAAATAAAGTTTAAATGATTAAAATTAAACAGTTTAAATGTTTATAAAATAAAATATATTTAACTTTATAGAAAATGAACAGTTTCAAAGATTCCAAATTGGTTAGTCTTTACTGATGAAGAGATCATATAATATTATATATAATATAATCAATAGTATATAAAAGCACTTGACTATGCCCTATAGTGTTGTTTGGAAATTTTCTTTTTCCTGTTGCTAGAATTACTTGATTTCCAATGCTTGAACAATTGTTGATCTGATTGGTGTAGTGGAAACATGCTGTGCTTCCATTCTGAAAGATCCAGATTCAATTCCCATGTCTCATAACTCCAGAGTTTTTACAGGTGAGATCTGTGCCTGGTTTGGTGAACGTGTTCTTGGCCTGAAGGCTGATCCCACTATGAATATTTGCACTAAAATGCCCTGCTGCCTAGTATACAAAAAAAAAATTGTTGAGCAATTGGTTTGATTATAAAGTTCAGTTACAGATTTGTTCATCCTAAAACTGTGGTCATAAATTTAAGAGGAATTCCTTAATAAAAACAAATAGCAAATCTCTGCAATAAACAGAAAAGAATAGATATCATTACAAATTCTCTTTTTTTTTGGCACTTGTGTGAAATGGAATAATTTTCCTCACTCAGTAAAATTTATTTCCATAAAAATTTTTGTAAATTAATAAATAGTTTAAAAAGACTAATCAATTTGCCAAGTTTAACCCTTGAGATACACAACTGAAATTTTAATTCAAAATAAATTTAGATGAACTATACAAATTACTAAGCCAATGAGTGGTGCCAGTTTCAGTTGTGTATCTCAAGGGTTAAATTTGGCAAGTTGATTAGATTCATTTGGATTTTGGTCAAATTTAACCCTTGAGATACACAACTAAAATTTTAATTCAAAATAAATTTAGATAAACTATACAAATTACTAAGCCAATGAGTGGCACCATCTATTAATTACTAATTAAACTAGAATTTAGACTAATTTACTGGAAGAAGAAAATTGAATTGTATGTTTGTGAAATGTGTGTGTTTGTGGTTGTGATGTGTGTGTTTGTTTATTGAATTGTATGTTTGTGTTATAATGACTGTGCCAGTCTATGTGTTGCCTGGCTAGTGCCATTGAGGGCCTGTGGCTAGATTTAGCCCGGTCAGGAATAGATCTATTGGTGAAGTCCGATGTTGATTCCAAATTAATATAACTGCCTGAAGAATTAATCGCTTGTTGGCCTTGGTGGTCTAGCGGTATGACATTGGGACATTAGCCCAAAGGTCCCCAGTTGGGGTGGATTTTTTCTTCTTCCAATAAATTAGTCAAAATTCTAGTTTAATTAGTAATTAATAGATGGCGCCACTCATTGGCTTAGTAATTTGTATAGTTTATCTAAATTTATTTCAAATTAAAATTTCAGTTATGTATCTCAAGGGTTAAATTTGGCAAGTTGATTAGATTCATTTGGATTATTATTCCCTTGAAGTTTGAATAGAATTTTGTAAAATTAAAAAATAACTGTCCATCAAAATTTTGCATTGCAATAATTATTAACTATTTTGTTTTATATTTTGATTATAATTAACAAATACAGTGCAAAGTTATAATGTTCAAAAATAATATCTAAAATTAATGGAATGATTCTGAAAGATTTCCAGAAATAAATTCCAAAAATAAAATAACTAACAATACAAGATAAACATAACTCTTCACAGTTATTAGACAAAGTAACAATAAAATGTTAGAACAAAATAACAAAACAAATTTAATGCACTTATAAACTATTAAATTAAATAACTATAAAAACATTAACGAATTAAGAGCACTAATGGCAGTAGTGACTTTAACAAACTAATTTATTTTGAAGTAATATAGTACTTTCGGTCTAACAGCTAGACCATCATCAGCGTAAAGAACAACTCAAAAGAACATAAATAGAATATGTGTTCTTACAATTCAAAATTCAAATTTTTATATATACCGTGTTAGAATTGTGCAAGCATAGAACTTAATTTAAGTAGAGAACTTTAGATACATATATAGAATTGTAATATAAACATAAATATTATAATACCAAATAAAATCTGTAAATAAAATAAAAATATAAAAATAAAAATAAAAGATTTTATAGTCTGCTATGTATGACATTGACCGATGTTAGGTGGCATTGTTTCAAATTTTTGTCTCTATGACTTAGCACCATGCAGGCGACAAGTCTACTTGCAGCTTATCATTGATTGTGATGTTATGCTTACTAATACGATGTAACTCCAGTGCTTCGGCTAAAAACTTAAGTTTAGTATTACAGTGAAACCCCGATTTTGAAACTTTTCGGGGACCGGCCCGAAAAGTCGAACGAGCCGGGAAAACGCACGAAACCGAAAACTCTGATGACGTCATAATAAAAAAGTTATATAATTAAAATGTAGGAAGAGGGAAAGTTTTACATTGCATGTATAGGAAAATGCTCGAAAGTTATATAATTAAAACGTAGGAAGAGGGAAAGTTTTACATTGCATGTATAGGAAAATGCTCGGACTTCCGAAAATAGACGTTTAAAGCGGGAAAGTCGTACGATACGGGAACGCACGAGCGGGGTTTCACTGTATTAACTCTCCTAACTAGTTTCACATCATTCCATTTTATTTGGAGGTCATCTTCGTATGCCTTAGCGGACAGTGCTGTAGTAAGTCTGCCATGAATAATATCAGATGCACGTTCCCGGATGCAGTGTTTTATAGCTCTATCTGTGACCCCTACATAGAATTCTTGCCTATTGTTGGTAATATTGGAGAAGGTATAGAGTAAACTCCTGTTAGGTCAAGTTCTGGTCTCTTATCTTTATTATTGTGTAACAATTGGAAGATTGTTGGGTTTCTCCTATAGGTAACATTGGCTGGTGATTTTCTAACAATATTTTTAACAACTTTAGACTCCATCATTCTAAATGGGACACAAACCCTACGTGTGTCCCATTTAGAATGATGGAGTCTAGAGTCGTTAAAAATATTGTTAGAAAATTTCTTTGTATTTAATTGCTCTCTCAATGAGTGACACAACCTCAAGGAGAGCATTTTCAGTTGATTTGACAGACTGATATGCAAATTGACTGCAATGAAGAGGAGTCTTTATTAAAACTCCATCTCTACCAAATTTATCCACCAACCTTTCCATTGTCTTCAATAAGAACGATGATAAGCTGATTGGATGATAGGACTTAGCCTCAGTATAAGAACTTTGCCCAGTCTTAAGTATAAAAGAAACCCTTATTTGCTTCCAGGACAATGGAATATAGCCAAAAGCCAAACAAGCCCTGAAGACACAGCACACAGGAGAGGCAAAGATGTCAATGCCTTGTAAAAACACTGGAAAAATATCATCTGTCACCACAGACTTGAAGGACTTAAAAATACTTACAATTAAATCTAATGTTTGATTGATTGATCACCCTCTTAACAAGATCCCAATGTTTATCATTCCAAGAGGGGTAATCAGACCTCTTGGAATGATAAACACATCCATTGAGATCTGATTACCCCTTTGAAAAAGATGCTCCCTCAGCCAAAGCAGACTCAGGAAAGTGGTAGTGTACTGAAGATAATTCCTTTAAAGAGGCCTTGCAAGTACTACTGATCCTACCATCTGGCAGCTTGATAATGCTAACCTTGCAATAATTCCCTTTGGACATTATCTTCACTAGTCTGGATACATCAGGCATATCCTTAATTCCTTGACTATATCTTTTCTAGGAAGTTCTTTTTTGCCTTCCTAATGGCTTTATTATAACAGGTGAGAGCATTTCTGTATGTGTCCCATTCACCTGTCCTTTTAGCTTTATTAAAAAGCATTCTATCAATTAAGTCTAAGACCATCAAGCTGTTTATTCCACTAAGGAACCTGCCTTGATGAGCTAACAGTCCTGACTAGACAGTTTTGATGGTAGGAATAAGAGGATTGTTTGTTGAATCTGGTCAACAGTCATCTGTAAATCCACACTCAGCAAAATCTGCTCTGTATACCCTAAGGTTAAACTTAAGGTCTTCTCTAAAGGAAGCCTAGTTAATCTTGGGGTCTCTGTATTAATTTAAAGGTATGATATCTTACAAGGTATCATACCTTTAAATTGAAATAAATGTATCTGTTAGCCGATGAAGATGGCTCATTAGATACATGCTAATTCTCAATTAGGTCAGAAATAGATTGAGTCCTTAATGTTAGGTCAATGACCTCCCTTCTGTTAATAATAGCAAAGATAGGTTCATTGCCCTTATTTAAAATAAAGAGGTTAGTACCTACCAGAAACTCCAATAAATACTCATTCCTTCAGTTGATGTGTCTGCTTCCCCAAATAACATGATGAGAATTAGCATCAACACCAACCAATAAATCAAAGTGATTCTTTTGACAGAACTCAACCAAAAGCACAAATTCAGGTGTTGGTGGTAGTTCGTCTTTATTATAAGGGAAATATGCAGAGGAAACTATAAGTTCCCTACTAGTACAACTCTCACCTAGCTTCACCTGAACAATGGTAAGATCCCTAAAACAGAAATCCCATTTGGGTGAAACATTTATGTTATTTTTAGTAAAAACACAAGTCTGAGGACTACTCTTTAATAAAAATTAAGTTTCTGATAATTACAAAAATAAAATAATATATTTTTATTAAGCTTTGGAAGATAATATTATTTTTTGTGTTGGTTCTTGATCCTGTATAACATAGTTTCACACTACACAAGATTTTATAGGAACCTATCATGTTAAACAAGAAATACATGTATCCTTAAATCAGTGTTTCTCAACTGGTGTTCTGCAGAGGAGTTCTTTGTGGTGGAATTAAGAGTTCTGCAAAAAAGAAAAAAAAATCATTTTACTTACAAAAATATAATAATATATAATTTTAATTTAAGAAGTTAAATTATTCCTAGCTAATTAAACCCTTTTAAATTTTTTCAGTATGGACCTAAAAATTTAGGTCCACACTGAAAAATAATACTTCACTTAAATAATTTATTCTATCTCTACACTCCAATATAAGATAAAGCAATCAGTATCATGGGAGAGTTGAAAGTCATTTAACAGTATGCAATTTTAAAAGAAGTATACAAATCATTATAGCTTAAACTTTATAATCCAAACTTCAAGGGAATTTATTCTAAATGAACCTAATTACTTTGCTAAATTTATCCCTTGATACGCTTAATGAAAAATTTAATGATTTGAAATAAATTTAAACTAATTTTAGCATCATCTTTAAATTTATTTCAAATCATTAAATTCTCCATTAACCATATCAATGGATAAATTTGGCAAAGTAATTAGGTTCATTTAGGACAAATCATTATATGTGCAAACTCTTATAGCTCTTAACTCTTTTAACTTTGTTTGGTAAACTATATAACAGCATAAAGAGCAACAACATTACTAATGTTCTGCTTCTAAAAATATAACATGATTTCTATCTTACAAAAATAAAATTTATTTTTACAAAAATAACTTATAATATAAAATTTAACATATAAACAAATTATTTGCAAAAGTTTGAAGAATTTAAGCTATTTAAATCTTTGAATGTTTATAATTAATTTATTTACACATTTTCAAAATAACTTATGTAACTGATAAATACCCACAGATAAAGATCAAAAATATTTCATCTGATTAAAGTATTTTCTTGCTATTGTGCTTTGAATTTCTAAATTTTTATCTATAAACTGTATTCCTACAAATATAAACATCATTTTCCTATCCAAATGATCCATTGAAATACATTAATACAAAATCATATAATCCAAATTTAATCATAAATTAATAGTTTCAGCTAAAACTATATTATCAACATAACTATAATCTCATAAAGTTATGATCTTATAGAGCTTATATGTTTTATTACACTACAATACTTATTTTTGTCATTAAAGCTGATTTAGAGCTTTAATAATAATGCAGATATTTTTGGCATAAATAAGATTATTTCTGGAAGTATTAGATAAGATAAATTTACATGAATTATGACAGAATAAAAAAAAATGTGTGCTGATTATATAAGCTATAGAACAGTAGATATGTAATAAGTACATAATGCAATGTATCTATATAATTCAGTTTGTATCCATTATAATAGTTTTTATGATATGAAATTAAAATATTATACTATAGTGCAGAAGGAGCTTATGCAAAAGTGGATAAGCTTCTTTCAGTTTCTCCTTTATAGTAATAAAAAACACAAAATACATTGTTAATTTCTGGTTATATCACTTTTGTACAGTTTATTAAATTCTAATGATGGTTTTTAAAATATTTTTAATTTTAAAATTTTTTACATAAAACCAGCTAAATATACATCAGAAATCTATTTATTTATGAATATATTAAAAAATATTCATAATGATGGTAACTAATAAAATTAATAAAATAAAGAATGCAAAATAAATAATTTATTTATATATAGTTATTACTTTATTTTTTTAGGGGAAAGTAAAATCTGTTCTTCATGATTTAAGTGACTTAGAAGAAAAATTAGATAATATGAATCCGATAGCTAGAGATATACGAACGGTTGCTGCTCAAATTGATGAAATTAAGGTATAAAACATTTTCAAAACAGATTTTTGTGTAATATAAATAGTAAACGGAAACATTATTTATTTGAATTCTAACTTGATTTTAATATATTTGCCAATTATATCAATTTTAATATATAAACAGAATTTCTTCATACATTTGGCAAAAATTCAAGAAGATTTTGTAGATGCAGAACATCAGGCACATAGTATAATATCTCAGAGTTTTATTCCAGATCCTAAAGGATGTAAAGATCAGGTAATTAATTAATTATAATTAAATTTTAGAATTAAATGAAAATTAATGTTACTATATTATTTTTGTATATAATATTTAAAGAAATAATTGTATCAGATAAAAATATGCATAATCAGTAGTTTTCAATCTTTTTCAAGATTGATCTATTTTGACATTTCATTAAGAATTTGTAATCTGGGGCTTTTCAAAATAGATAGGATTTCTTTCTAGGAAATTTTTAATCTTTGAACATTTCATAAAAATTTCGTATTGATCTGCCATTGCAGCATATTGTAATTAAATTTGCCAGACATTCCATATGTGGGGATCGCAATCAGTTCGTTGTTTTAACGTATCAGATGGCCAAATTATAAATTAATATTTTATTTTATTAAAGACACGTGTAAGGGCGCACTCAGAGTCCAAAGGTGTTGGAAGGTCAGAGAATAACCACACTTATATAATTAAATAATAAAACATATATATTTAATGAAAAAAGAGTACATAAATTTAACTAAATCATTTAAAAAAATAAAAACATTAAATGACATAATAATTATATTAATTATCAAGGAATCTGAGGAACAATCCATTATAATTATAAAAAAATTAACAAATACAGATAAAAAAAGATTGAAACTATTATATAGAATCTAATTGTTAGTCCAAATTTTAAGTCCAATTACTTGCATATGCACTTAACATACCCAGAGAGAGAGAGAGTATATTCTTCTGATTCTTCTTTCTTCCTTATTTTTACAATATTGTTCTTAAAAAGGATAACTTGTGCTATTGCAGTAAATATAACTAGTACAGTTTATACAATGAGAGACTAGACACTACAGACAACGGATGCACAAAAGACAATTCTGTAACACAGGACTGAAGGAGACTGACTGACTGACAACTGACTACTGACTACTGACTGACTAACATATCTTGAAGTTTTTTCCTTTTACTTTTTTAATGCCTATGAAGTCCACCAATCCAATTACATTCCCGGAGAGGTTCGAATTGAACTCAGTTATCCAATTGGAGGAATTCGATTTCTCTCCTCAGCCAGGAATGCTGATGAACGGTTGTCAAGATTGCTTGTTAACTTCTTTCTCATGGACTTATAGATTTTTTTCTGTGACCTATAAGGTGATAAGTTTTTTTTCTTCTCTCCCTCTCCCTCTCTGAGTTGTTTATGACTTTATTTTAACCTATATGATTGCGCCAATCTCCTATTTTGCTTTGTCTAAAATTATTTTGAAATTTTTTTAATAACATTCCTGTCTGTTTCAATAATTATCTGAATTCATTAACTTATTAATTTCTGCATTATTTTATTATTACTACTATTATTTCTTTAAATTTAAATGATATTTTCTTCCTGTTTTTCGCACAACACATTCATTTTAAATCGAAAACAAAACTGGACATCATTACTTATCGTTACAGGACAATTATTCAGAAATTATAATATTTTGTAAATAATAACATAAAATATATTTAAATATAATTAGTATAAAAAAATAAGTATTAATTATGATAAAAAGTAAGATAATATAATAATTGCAAAATGAGTGTGATCTTACACCATATATATGGAATTGTCTCCTATTTTATTGCTTATTTTAGTGTCACATTTGTTAAAATATCCAATTGCTATATATTTTTCAAAAATTCATATAAAAATATAATTTTTTATCTTAAATTTTAATATATTTCATAGAACTCCAAAAAATATATCTTTTAAAATTCTTTACATATCAGTTCTTGTTCAAATGTAAGTGAATCCCTTCTTATAATCAGAAAGATAGAATTTTAGCTCAGAAACAAAGTATTTATTTATGTAAGCTCAGTCACAGTTCATTCATATATTGTAAATAGTTCTCATTGTATCTGTAATAATAACAACTTTATTCAATAGTAATTTGTATAGATGATGATAAACCATCATCTATCAAATTACAAAATTAGCCAATTACAAAATTGAAATCATCATTTATAGCATGGAAGTATATAAAATTCTTATGTATAATAATAATATAGGACAGCATGAAGAATATATTGGAGTAATAATGAGGAATCTCTTGTAAAGGATCAGTGGACATCAGCAAGATATTATGAATCCCTGTTTAAGTACATCACTGGCTAAGAGGTTTTACAATTATGAGCTAGAAATAAATTGGAAATAAGCAGAAATTGTAAGAATGGGTTTTGAACACAAACATGTGTATCTACAGGAATCACTTGTTATAGTGGAAAGGGGAATGCACGCGAACGTCATAAACGAGCAACCTAGTACGTCATTCTCCAACGCATAAAGTTATGGAATTATCCATAAGTTATGAACTTTTGAAGTTGATTTTTATTGTTATTTTGTTAATATGTCCATATTTATTTATAATATGTATCTTGTGTTAATAGTTTGTTTTTAATTTTTGTTACTCTGTTTAATATTTAAAACTTTTTCTGTAAATAGTGACATAATAACTCAAACAATGAATATAAACTTTCTGAATTTAAAATGTGTTCCTTTAGAAGCTGAAGAAGATCCATAGTAGATCAAAAACGTTTCTTCTGTTTAGAATAAATTATTTTACTGCTTATAGTGATTATATTTAATATATCTTAAGATCTTACAAAAAATTTTATAATTTTTAACTATCCTCTATAGAAACTTTTCCCCTTCAAAAATTTTTTTGGAAGAAATTTCTTGGCTTATATAGGGTTATATACAATAGTTTACTATTTCTACTATCTGTAGAGTCTCTTTTTCATTGTTTCCAATATTATTGTAAATAAGACAGTAAACAGGCTGTAATTCACTGAAAAAACATATATTTATTGTAGCAAAACATTTTTGGATATTAAGTTCTCTTCAGTTGCATAAACAGACCATTAAAATGAATTACAAATGTAGCATATACATAAAATTCAGAATTTTATGTATACATTATGTTTATAATTCATTCAACTTAAAAGAGCTTAATAATTGAAAATATTTTCACTACAATAATTTTTTTTATAGTGAATTACATTCTCCTATTGAATATGCATTTATATTTGTGAAGAAGTTAACTCTGACCTATCCTATTATTATTATTTTATTATACTCTTCATTATTATTTTGTATTATTTAATATATTATGTTTAGTTTAAAAATTAACTCGCTTTTCACATTCTCCATCTCATCAGTTAGAAGTTATGAGTTATGGACCAAAAGGTCTGCCTCCAATAAACACTCGTGGCTCTTGACCTTATCTATTCTAAATCATTTCCACTGATCCTATGGGAGAATATAAGAATAATCTCTTATCTATGTTTTATATTCAGTACATAAATAATTGTAAAGAGGATGACATGAATTGATTACTCTGTAAACCAGTTCTCAACCTTTTTTCTGTTGAGGAACACATTTTAATATTTCAAAATTTGGCAGCATACCTAAATATTTTAAATAATAACTTAGATTTAATAATGAACTTTTATTAACAGATTATTGTATTTATTCTTATTTATTACATTCAGATTACAGACATACTCTATACAAGATCATTAAGTGGCGACTCTTATTAAATTATAGCACCATCTGCGGATTTTGTCTTTTCAGAGAAACTATAATTTTTATTCCTTAATTTTTAAATTTTGAATAACAACAAAAAATTTTGGCTGATACAGAAGTTTGAGGGTTAGATTTTTTCTAACGATACCCTATTTATAGGAATCGGTGCAGTGGTTCAACTGCAAAAGGGATATCCAGCCAACCACATTTCACTATTAATATATATGATTCGTACATTTATATAAATACAATTCATTCTTAATTTTTCACAGCTCATCTTCAAAGGTTTGGCAGCACACTAGTGTGCCATGACACAGTAGTTGAGAACCACTGTTGTAAACTAAGAAACTTAAACTTATTGCATGACTTATGTAAATGAGACAAGTTTGGGACTGTGAAAGTTCGCTACGATAAAAACATGCATAAAATGACACAATAAGGTGTTTTGTATTGAGTGGATCTGATTAGTGACTTCTGACTTTCTTATAAGATTGACAATTACTTGAGTTTGTATTAGAATGTGGAAGTAGTAGAATTAATTATAAGATTATATTTAGTATTGTTTTGAATCTTTGAAATTTTGAATAAACAAGTTTTATTGATAACTTGTTTTGTGCTTTATTGTTGTCTAAATAAAGTTTTGGTTAACATTTTTTTTGTAAGTGTTTTGAGTCAAATAAATTATTATTGTTATTTAACTTTACTTGTTTTGAGAATTTATTTAATTTAGTAGTAGTAATTTCTAACATATTTTTTCAGTATTTATTTCTAACTGCAAAGTCGCAGGTTAGAATGAATGCAATACTATTAATTATAACTAAGCCTAACGATTGGCGACTCTACAAATTCCAGAGTTCTGCCTGAGCTCAGGTCTTTTTCCTAAGTTCTAACTTAAAGATAATTAAACTCAAACAATCTAACAATAACTATCTGATTGACGAAACAAAATCGGAACTTACAACTAAAAGAACTGATTAAGTGTTAGATTGAAAACGACAAAAAAACGATGTTAGAAACTTCTGCTAATAAATTGAATAAATTCTCAAATAACTTAGATAACAAAAATTATAAAATTTATTAGACTCCAAACACTTACAAAAGTGTTAATAAGTGCTTTATTGAAACTATAATAAAGTAACAATAAATGAATCAACAAAACTTGTTTAATCCGACTCAAATACTAACAATAAATTATTCACAAAAACAAGCACCTTAAATACTACTTAAAGTCTACTACCTCCACCTCCAATACAAACTTCAAACAATCGTCGATCTTTACAAGAAACTCAAATGTCACTTTTACCAATTTTACGTTCAGACAACACCTCTGGTTATCAAACAACACCTCATTTGGCTGGTCGGATGCGTCCACTTTTATACTCGAGTAACCTACAGTCCCGTGTTGCTTCATTTACATACTTATACGTAACAAGTTCAAAGTTATCAGTTTACAGGAGTAATTCATTTATGTCATCTTTACAGTTAATTTATATACTCTTTACAATTAATTTATATATCGAACAAAACACCGATACGGATCATTTCTTATTTTCTCATATCAGTTCAGTGGTAATATTATTTAGATAAGATGACGTCATTAACCGGTTAGCCCTTCTGGAGGACGGTTCCGATTCCGTATCACGTGATTGCTAACGACGGGAGTGGAGAACGTGGGAAGTTAAGTAACTCTTTAAACTAAAATATAATACATTAGAATATAAAAAAATAACGCTAAAATAATAGAGTGCATAATAAAATAAAAATAGGACAGATCGAAGTTAATCCCAGATAACACTTGTTTGACACTTTAACAACCATAAGATTTTGGTTGTTGTTTTTGTCTTATAGACATTAGTTAATATTTTGATTGATTTATTTTAGGAAATAGTAAAAAGACTTGAGCTCAGGCTAGACTCTGGATTTGCAGAGTCATTAAAACCATTAAGTTTAGATTATTATTGTTATTGTTGAATATTGTGACTTTGCATATTTAGTGTTAGTTTATTGCTTACTAATGATAATCTAATCGAATACTTTTTTAAAAATCAAAATTTTATATGTGAAATCAGTCAAATTAAAAGTTTCTTTCTTTTTTTGAGTGTTGGTATTTTATCATGTGATTTTAATAAATGATCCTCCTCACAAAAATGACATTCATCTTTAGATAATTATAAATTGAGATTTAAAAGAATGAAGTTAAGGATCAATTGTATTTGAAAAGGGGAATTAAAGTCTCTTCAGTCAAGTGTGATTGGAGATGTAGAAAATCTACTGTTTCTAATGGAAAGTGATACTTTATTATTGATCTTTTTACAGGTAAAAATGCATTTTGAATTTATATATTTCTCTTCAGTATAGTAAATAGAAGATTTATGAGAATATTTTTCAATGGGAACTATATTTACAAAATTTAAGCAGTTGTTTTTCTCTCATCAATTTCATTCTTTTTTCCTTCAAAAGAACTTGGCATTTAAGTAATACAATTTCTGAGATACAGAATGTAGTTATCTTAGAGTTGAACTGGCAGTTTTCAATTTTAGTACATGTGGAGGGAGAAAACTTTAATTCCTTAAGCTAAAACATCATATAACTTAAATTAAATGCAATACATTTTTGAAAGTTTTTCAGCTTATAGTTATCTTCTAAGTTTGTACCAATTTTATATGTCAAAATTATATTGCTCTTCTCAACTCCTATTATATGATTAGCTCTTGATAAATAACAGAAATATAGATTCATAACCTTTAGTTTTGAAATTGATGATATACATAAAAATATTTTAATTTATTAAAAAATGATTTTTTCAGTTGGTTAATGTACAGCGTCAACTTAATCGTATTAATGAAAGGGCCAAAACACGTCAAAACAATTTGGAGACAATGTTAAAACGTTTGGAGCAGTTTTACAAAAATTATAATGAAACAACACAAAATTTAAATGATGCTATTCATAAAGAAAAGTCATTTTCTGCTGTAGGTGGAGAAATTGAAATGGTAAAAATCCAGCAAGAAGAATTTAAGGTATTTAAGTTTTATTCTTAAAAATTAAAATATAACAATTTTTTGCTGTATTAAGAAATTTTTAAATTTAGATATTTCAAGGATACTGTATTGAGGAATTTAATAAAGAAGTAGAAGAAATCAATCAAGTTGGACAAAGTTTGATTCAATCAGCAGCACCTGGTGTTAAAACTAATGGTTTAGAACAGGATTTGGAAAAACTTAATGATAAATGGAACAATTTAAAAGAAAAAGTATGCTATTTATTTTCTGTAATTACTTAAATAAATATATTGTATAGTTTGTTATCATTACAATATTAATTGTAAAAATATAAATTAGAGGGAAATGTAGTATTGAAAATTCAAGTTAATGTCTCATTAATTGATCATTAGTAAGGATGGTAATTTTTAGCATTTTGAAAATCAGAAATTTAACATTTTGAATTATTAATTTAATAATTTGTTTGTTACCAAAATGCCAAATTAATATTTTCAAAAAATTAATTTCAATCAGTTTTCTACAGAAATTTCTATTATTTCTGTAGGAAAAAAACCAATTGCATCTATTATTAATTCTATAGAAAAATTTGATTTTTAGGTTAATGCAGATATATGAACTTTACAATAAGATGATAATTGCATTAACTAATTTAAATCCCAAAAATAAAACACAAGAAGTTAATAAAATAGAAGAATATTCAATAATTATAACTAGTGAAAATGAAATCTATAGTTCCATTATCTTAAATTTAAGAGCGTTAATTAATGAAACAAATTCCTTGTTTCAATCATCATTAACAAGTAGATCGGCAATAAAATTACAAAAATAAAACTGTATATATGGAATGAAATCTTCATCCCAAAAGATTCAATTTGTTTTAATTGCCATTCAAAACAATTGCTTTTAAAAGGTGAAGAAATCATTCAACAATTTACAAATACAATAAACAATACCATAAAATAAATTTGTACATTATCATTCTTAATTCTGGTTTCCCTGTCTGTTAAATTATATTTACTGAAAAATCTTTTAGCATCTGCATTATTAGTTTGAGCCCAGATAAAAGCCTCATTTTAAAGCTGCTCCAGCAAAGTCTGAAAATTTTATCTTTTTTCCAACAAGATCTATAAAGAATCTACTATACTTCTTTATTCTGTAGAATACTTCAAATCATGTGACCATAAAAATACTAATATCCTTATATAAAATTATCTCAACTCAAATGTCAGAAAAATGGAATCTTGCTGTTATTTACTGACAGAGACTTTGGCATTAATATACTTTACCTGACCAGCAACTGATGGATTAAAAAGTGCAGAGTGCATTCATTTCCTAAAAAAATTATTTATTTTCTGTCTTGTGACTAGAAAATTTTTATTATATTTTTACATGCATTCTGCAAATTATTCTTTTATATTTTTCTTTTGTCTTTTTGTCCCTGCAGGATTCTAACATAGCAAAAGTGTCTGTAGATATCCCATTACTAGCACACCTCTTGAGTTATGCATTCATAGATAGCATTTTTTCGGAACATATGTACAAAACAATAGGACAAGACCACCAGCTGAGAAATCAACTTGCTAATTTTTAGTGAAACTTGTATATTAGAATTTCTGAATCACTGACATTTTTTATGATATTGTGTTTGTTGATGTATGGATATTTTATTTTTCACATCTTAAATAATTCACATTGAGGAGAAAATACAATTAAACTCATTTAAAATGAGTATGGAAACAAGATCTCAGTTATAACAACAAATACTAATTCCAAATTAGATCTAAGTATGTTTACATATAAAAATTTAATTTTTATATGTAAACATACTTATATCTAATTTATAAGCCAACCCCCTGACTTCAGAGTTTGAAAATCAGCAAAAATGCGAAACCTGTTTATAAGCCTACCCCTGACTTTAGCACTTAAACTTCGATAAGTTTCGATCGAAGTTTAAAGCGATAAATTATGTGATCTTTGACTTTTAGTTACCAATATATTAATGTCATTTGCTAAAATAAATATTTTTTTGAAACTTTAAATATATATATATAAAATAAATTATTATAATACAAACACCAATATATCAATTTAAAAGTTAAAATTTCACTTTAACTCAAAGTGATCCAGTGCAGTGCACCTACATAAAATTCTTGGATTATTGTCAAGAATTTCTGTGTCACATAGCATCAGGTAGCATGGTGTCATCTATCTGATGCACTTACATAAATGCAGGTTGGAGTCAACGGCATGACGTGCTCAATCGCATAAAAAAGTAAAATTTTACTTTATATAAGCAAGATTGATGTCGGTGTATGACATTATCATTAGGATGATGTAGCTTCAGAAAATATCAAGTTAACGAATAGTAATAAATTTTGATAATTTACATTAAAATATTTTCTTTTTATTGTTGTTATTGAATAACTGTTTTCTTTTCTAAAAAAATTCATATTAAAGTATCACACTAAAAATTCCATTAGAATAATACGTCTACATCACATGGCTCCCAAGAGACTGTTCGAAGTTTCGTTTTTCTATACATTATATTTTGTCTAGTGGAGTTGAGTTATTGTATTCAAATCTTTGATCATATTTTAAAATGAATGGATCATCCTAATGACGATATCATACACCGTTAGGATGATGTGTGCAACATAATTTCTAGATGTTAAGCGTGCAATTTCGAAGTTTTGATTTTGCTTAGGATGAACTTTTTTGATAGACTGATTCTTTTTCAGTACAGATTTTAAATAATAATTATTTTTTTGTTATTTTAAACATTATTTTAGTTACTTTTTAATCTAATTTAATCATCAATGGGTTAAATATAATAAGTACTTATCTATTACTAGCAAATGAATTAAAAATCATCAATGAGTTAAATATAATAAGGATTTATTGATTACTAGCAAATGGATTAAAATATTCTTAATTAATGGTAATGAAAAATAAATATATTTTTTCACCCAAATATGAATCCTAGGTAAGATTCTTGATTGATTGTCAAGTTTTCATGTCATGTTGTATCGGACAGCATGATCTCTCCTATCTGATTATGGTATATAGACACCGGGTTGGAGTCGGTAAGATAAAATTTTACCTATATTGTATTAAATGAATTATTGCAAAATTTCCTTCCTGGTCTTCAGGAGATGTTCAATAATATTTTATAATTGGAATCTTTTCAAAATAATAACAGGAATTAAAATATATTATACATTTCTTAGATTTCATAATTTTTAACCCTTTCGGTAGTATCTGGCTTAAATATATTTTATTAAAATTAATATTTAAATGAAGACGTTATGAATGAACAGATAAATTATTTTTATTTGGTACTCGAGTTAAAATTTATAGATTATTATGGGAACCTTATTAAGCCTTAAAGGCCTAAATGCTTAACTTTTATTTAAAAAAATATATAAAATATAAAAGTATTAGAATTGACAACAAATATTAAATAATTTAATCTGTTGATGACACACAAACTACCGTATAATATTACGTATTTTATAGAAATATAGATAATTATTTTTTCTTAAAAAAGTTTTATCTTGTTTTCAAATACAATCTTACCCTTTCCCTCTTGAAAGATATAAATGCCCAATTTAAGGCAATGATTGTAATTGCTTTGGCAATTACAATCATTGCCTTAAATAGTTTCAAACAATTTAAAAAAGTATATGCAACGGAACAGCGATCGTTGCGTTGGTAATATTAATAATTCGTATTGTTGTTTTCAATTTTCTAACCAAATGTATTGATTGGCAGGACTATATCTTATACAGTCAAACCTGTTTTTATGCGGTCGGTTTTTGTGCGATATTTTTTTTTTGTGCGATTTTTATGTGCAATTTTTTTGTGCAGTATATAAAAAACATTCCATCAAATGCATATAACGAATAAAAATTAATTAAAAAATGTAATTAAAAAAAATAACGCACAAAAACCGACCGCATAAAAACAGGTTTGACTGTATCACTTTATAGTTTTGTTTTATTTCACTATACGCCTCTCACATTCCGGAGTTCAATCCTTGTTTTTTAACAAAGGATTAAAACGAAACAACCTATCTTGGTGCGGTAAAACGCACTTTATAGCAGATTTGTTCCTAATTCTGTTCTTGCCAATAGGGTAGCTGACATTTTGTACAATTTTGTCGCAAATTTAAAATTTTCAAGGAGATGAATTATACGGTAATAGCTGCGCAATGCAATTGTTAACGACCCTGACAAATATTTTTACGGTCGGTTAAAATACCTGCGTTTAAAGTCCAACTTTACAAAAACCGCTCTGCACTTACCCCACTCTGCTTACAACATCTTTTTATAATACGCTTAAAAGACCAATGAATTTACAATAATAGGTTTTTATTGTAAATTCATTGATTTTTTAAGCGTTTTATAAAATACGCTTAAAAGACCTATAAGTATAAAAATGGGTTATTGTTAATATTAAAATACGAATAAAAAAGAAAGATTTTATTATTTGTCTTTCTTTGGTATTTTATAAATGAAAATAAAATTTAATTTTGCTATGCTAATAAAAGTATCGATTTTTCTTAGAGCCTTTTCACGAGAAAACACCACAATCAATATGTATGACCAATCATAAAATTGTGAGGTATGTGTATATAAGCTATATTATCTGTATATATATATAAGATCGGAAGAGCGGTTCAGCAGGAATGCCGAGACCGATAACTTAATAAAAATTTAATAATTTTAGACTTAAATAGATGAAATTTTTTTCTATATGAAACAGGATGAAATAGAAAAATTAATAGGAAAAATTCTGAATTCAATGATAAAAGCAGAATACAAAAAATTTTTATAAATTTCTAAAATTTATGTGATCCATGTGTGCATGATCTGTAATATAAATATATTTTCTAGTTGAACTGATTTTTATTTTCTTCCTAAATAATCAGCTAAAATATAAAAATTAAAATATAAATTATAATACTCAATATTAACAAAAGATTTGAATACTTTTTTGTCATTATCAAAAATTATGTTAGGAAATATAAAATTTAAAATGGTAGAACTAGATGTAAAAGTTATTTTCCCAAACTGATGATTCAGTTACATGAACTACCTTTATATATAATATTTTATATTAAATATGAAGAATATTGAATAACAATACATTAGTGCCATACAGTAGAAAAATTAATTCCTGAAACCAGACAATAATAATTCCAGAACTAGGAAGAATTTAAGAGAGGATTTTGAAATCTGGAGCTGCTATTATTTTCTTCATATTAAAATATTTTATTTGAGTTATGCAATAAAATTACTTCCATACTTACTTTTAATAAGAGATTTGCTTCACATTTATTAGATATTAAAATTGGAGCACATCCTTCAGGAACTTCTGCAGTTTCATCAATTATGTTTATTTCTGATGAAAATGTTAATACTTTTATAAGATTTTGGAATGTTTGTAACATTGATCTGAGCTCATTACTTTCAGATCTTAAATATACTGAAAAGATAATAAAATAAAATTTAAAAAGCTCATTCAAAACAGATTAAAATGTAATTTAATATAGTATAACTCACAAGGAATTTGCTTCTTTCCTAAATCATAGTCAGAACGCAGAGAACGAATTTTGTGGATGATATCTTGAATAAATGAAACTTGATTTTCTAAGATTTCATTTCTCCAGTAATACTGAAATATATAAAAAGAATAATAATAATAATAGAAGCTAGATTATACTTTTAGAAATTAAACTTTTTTAAAACTAAAGTACAGACTACAATATTAATAATCTCAAAATAATCATTTTATTTTTAATTTAACTTTCAAGTTTTACAATATTGAATTATTGAAACAATTTTCATATTATGGTCAATTGAAGAGAATAACAACAAACTAAGAAAAGCAATTTTATTTTGGAAATATGGTATCTTAAAAATACTAATATGAAACAGGATGAAATAGAAAAATTAACATTTAAAAAAAAATCTCAACTCGATAAAAGTAGAATGATAAAAAAAAGTTTTTATAAATTTTTAAAATTTACATGATGTAATAACAACATAATTTTATTAAAATCTTACTTCATCAGTTTCTGGATATGGAGCAATGCATATACTAGGAGATACATTTGATACTCTTTTTGGTATTCTTTGATATAATTCTTCAGTAATATAAGGCATAAATGGGCTTAAAAGTTTCAATCCAGCTTCAATACATATATACAACACTTGTTTAGATATATAAATATTTTCATCATCACCACTTTGAAATACACTCTTTAAAGATTCCTAATTAAAAAAAATATTTTTTAGATAATTATGATTTCATAAATTATAAATGCAATAATTTCAAATATTACCAGATAAACATCACATAATTCATATAACCAGAAATTATAACAAGCAGTTGTTGCTAATGGAAAATCATATTCTTCAAAAGCTCTATTACACATTTCTACTGCAGCACTCAAACGACTTAAAATCCATTTATCTACAGCTTGCTCATTGCCAGTTAACTGAAAATAACACATTGAATAATGCAAACATATGAAAAATTTTTACTATTTAATATTTACTTAATAATACCTGAATCTTTTCTGTGGGCTTGAAATTTTTACTTAAAGACATCAAAGCAAATTTGGTTGCATTCCACAATTTATTACAAAATTTTCGATATCCCACAACTCGGTTGATATCAAGATTAATGTCACGTCCTTTTAATAAAATTGATAGATTATTATTTTGATATATTAAATTTTCAAAAGAATAAAATTTATATCAGTCCAAATAAATCATGTTCAAATTTAAAGTAAGCTAGTTATGTTATTTAAAATCTATTAAAAAGTTCAAGTCTGTTTTTGATTCTTTTAATTTCATAATTATATAAAAGGTGTATATATATATATATGTGTGTATCTATAACTTAAAAAAGATACATGCATATACGTACATACTGTACTTTTTTTATTTAAAAATGAATAGATATTTAAGATTTTGATAGAATATTGTTCAGTATCAATCTGAATATAACTTTACATACACTTTTTTCATTCCAGCTTTCTAAGGGCCAAATATTCTATTAATCATGCAACATTAAGTAGATATGCTGAGTGATTAGCTCAATTTAAAAAACTCAAGTACTTTCAAGTTAATAGATGACTGAACATCAAATTTTTTGCAAATAAACTCTTGTTTGATCTTTAAAATCTCTTAAAATTGATTACCTTACAAGTCATTTTAAATTGATAAATGGTATTTACTGATCAGAAAAAAAATCATTTTGTGATACACAGATGCCAAAACGATTGTAGGAGGAAGACATTGAGTAATGATACTAATTCCTTTTAGTTTACTATTGTGTTTTATTAAAAGTTATAATTAAGATAATTAGTTAAAGCATGACCAAATATGCAACAAACTCTTTAACATCACATTATCAAACCAATTGTCAAGCATTGGGAATCCTTTGTAGCAACAGAAAATAAAGGGTATCCTATCAAGGCTATAAAAGATACAATCAAATGCTCTAATCTGTTACACATTACTATCTTTTGAGAGAGAGAGTTGTTTTTATAAAAGGGATACTGTATTATAGTCATAGGCTAGCATAGCCAATGAATAATAAAATGAAAAGGATATAGGAAAGCAGAACAATATAAAAAGGATTGTGCCAAAAGAAAATGTGATAAATTATAGAAGAGGTATAGAAGCATCCTATATGTGGACCAAATAGTGAGTAAATTCTATTTCTTACTCATAGAAAAACAGATTACAAGGCATATTTTAGTTGAGTGTTGCTACAGTAATGGTACTTATTAATTGCTTAAAAAGATTTCAATGTTCAAAATTATTAATTTTCAGCACTAAACTTAGAGGTAATTACTAGAGAATTTTGTATTGTTATTGTATAATCAATACTGGTAGTGATAAATCCATAAATTTAGGATTTTTCAACTTCTGACTGCTGTGACTCATGACCTTGGGGCTCGAAATGAATTCTGTTGTAAGTTGAGAATTACCTATATTTGATCAATATTACTGATATAATAAAATAAAAAGTATTTGCAAATAATTAGAAAATACTATATATAAATATTTTTCAAATTGGCCTGAATGATATTCAAATACAGTGATACCTCGGTTCATGAACACAATCCGTTCCTTGACCTTGTTCGTGATCCGAAACGACCAAAATTTCGTCAATAAGACCCCCTGGACCCCCACAATACCATCCTGGAGGATCCGGGTTCAAATCCGGATCCACACCTCCAGTTTTTCAGGAGGGGTCTGGGACCGGCTTGTTGAACCCATCCTTCAACCATCCGGTTGACCTCATCATGGGTGCTTGCCAGCCTGTGTTGGGCGCTATAAGTGGCCGCCGCTAGATGCAGAATATCCCACGAGGATATGGCGGTATAATATAGCTAACCTAACTTGTAATGCTTTCCGTTTTATATCGTATATTATCGTTAAGCTTAACTGCTTAACGATATGCCTAATACTGCTCCTTAACTGCTATAGCTTATCTTTTAGCCTTAACTGCTATTGCTTATCGTTAAGTCTAACTGAAAAGATTGGTCGATTACCGAATTTAGCCTTGAAAATTCCTTAGTTGAAAGGACTAAAACCAGGAATTTCTAACAGATCGTAATTCGAAATAATAATTTATTATTATCTAGAAATGATGTATTTTCACATTTGTTAGAACATTTATTAATACCATAATCGATACACTGATTTCTATAGAATATAATAATAATTGATTAACCGTAAACTTTCACATTTAGGGGAAAGTTGAAGCACTTGGGAATTACAATCAGCTGTTAAAATTGGGAATAAATTTTGGACTGTTATATAATAAAAATAAAATGGAACCGGATAATATTCCAGATTCTGAACAATTCTCATTTCATGATGACTATATCTCTACGACTGGTGTTTCATCTCATCATACATGCAATGTTATTCGAGACATTGGTACTACCCAGAAGAAAGCGCAGGTAAATAAATATATATTGAAATATTTAATTATTTGCTATTATTAATTATTTATTTGACTTTATACCTCTCTCGAATAATTTTCTATAAATTTATAAATTTTAATGTAATTAAAGATTTTTTTATTACAATACATTATAATACTTCTGTAATTGTTACCCGTGTGAAGTTTTGCCACTACTCTTGAGATTTTAGACTTTTTCTTTCGCACTCGTTTGAACCTCATAAGCACTTTTTGCACTTTTAATATTAAGGTTTGCTCAACCACCGTTTGGTCTCTCAGAGGCAATATAAATTCTATGAGACTAAGCTTATATTTGATTCTATATTGAATTCATTAATCATAAATCAGTTCATAACTTATCTACCTATGTATAGAAATACCAGAATTTTTATTAATTATTAAAAACAAAATAGTTCTATTTCTAAATAGAAGCTATACTTATTTAACCAAATTATTTAATATAACTTAGAGTAAAAGTAAAATAATATAAAAGTTTACTACTTCTTAATCACATACTGCTAATAACTTCACTATTTTCTTTCACAAATCCCTAAACAAACATACTCTTAAAATATAAATTTTACTAAAAAAATTTGATTTTGTAATAAAATTTATTTCATAAGAAGCATAATACCTATGTTTATTTCTTTTCCATAAAAGCCAAAATTAAATAAACCATTATGTATTAATCCATATAAAAGGAAATTTTTAAATTTTCATTGTAGGTTATATGATTAAGCATTATTGCAATAGTTTCGTATTAAATAATATCAATATACATTTGTTTTAATTTTATTATTTTTTGTGCTACTATGATATTATTTTTGGACAAAAAATAATAAAATTAAAACAAATGTATATTGATATCATTTAATACGAAACTATTGCAATAATGCTTAATCATATAACCTACAATGAAAATTTAAAAATTTCCTTTTATATGGATTAATACATAATGGTTTATTTAATTTCGGCTTTAAATTTATTCCTAAACAAATTTCTTACTAATAAAACTTTTCACTTATTAATTGTTTTTTCTAAACTCATGAAAAATATTTGTATATCCTGCTCGGATCCACTACAAAAAAAACCTATTTATTTTGGGAAATTTTGAGTTTTATTGACACATACAATCATGTTTGTTTATAAAATATGTAATTTTCAAAATCTCATGGTTAGTTTTTTTTAAAATTTGATGTGTCTTATAGGACACATTGGGTCTTTAGGGCAAGTTTTTGAAAAAATGTACAATGTTTTCCAAAATGTTACCGGTAATTAATTTTTCAGAAAAATAAATTTAATAAAATTTTAATGCAGTTAAACTCCTCAGATGCCATGTGTTTCATAGGACACATGGCATCCGAGGAGGATATATAGCCATATTTGGCAATTTCTTTTCTCTCTCTCCAGGAAAAAGGTAAGATTTCTTGATAACTTTCCTGCAAATAACCGTTTAATTGCAGTGAAGCTTATATTGAAGGCGTAACATATTTCATGATCAAATAGAAATATATAGATACCAAGAAACAAATATAATTTCAATTAAAGAGTATTAAAAAATTAGTGTTTGATTATTAATGATACTCCAGAAACAAATACAATTAATGATTTATGCCTAGGAATTTTTGAATAATATTTATTAAAACAAAGTTGATTTTAGAAAATCTACACAGTTTTATCTTTTATAAGATTCAAAATAGCATTATTTAAAATTACAAACATTTATGATAAACAGTGTATGCTGTATGTATATATATATATATATATATATATGTACATGTATATTAGAAAAATATTAAGGCTAAGTAATATATTCATTCAAATCATTTAGCCTTAATGTATTTAAATTTGTATTATAAAGTCAATTGTAGGAATGATGATATTTATTCAAACATAAAAAATACTTTCATATTGAAAAGTTAAATTTTTTTTTACATAACAAAATATATTATTTTGGTTTGAAGATGAGCACTCGACCAGAATTGTGAAAAACATAAAAATATCATTATTAGTATTTAAAGTTTTCACCACCGCCAAAATTTTTCTTTTTTGCGTTGGTGAAAGCTTTACAAAGGTTTGAATACTTATATCGGATTCAAATGCTTATTTATCTCTGTATAGAGTAAAGAAAATAATATGTATAATTCTTAACCTCGGTATCTTGTTTTCAGTGTTATATGTAATTATTTTTTGTATTAACATTAATTTTATATATACAGATTGAAACAAATGAATCTGAAAAACTTCATGAACTGAAAACGAACACAACCAGAAGAGCTGTTAGATTCAAAAATTATAGCAATTCAGGAATGGGAAGAATTTTCCAATTTGCTCTAATATTCTTCTTTATATTGACACAACTTCTATTAAATGGTAGTGACTACTGGATTGTAAAATGGTATTTAATTATTACAATTTTGAATAGAATTTTATTATTAATTTTAATAATCTATCATTCGTGTACTTTATTATATATGACAGATAATTCTTGATTTTTATCATTTAATTCTTTCTTGGAATGCTGTCAAAAGGAGTAACTGTTAGGGCATTATTTATATTCTATAGACGCAATATTAAAATCACGGATTTTGTACTGAAAAATAAATATAACCATAATAATATTAGGGAAAGTCCAACAAACTAGTAGTTTGTTTAAACAATGATTTGTTTATCTAAATACAGTGGATTCCGCTTAATTGGGACACCGGTTAATTGGGACAAATCTCAAAGAACGGAAACCAAACTAATAAACTAATAAAAACAGTCGATTCTGCTTAATTGGACCACCAGGCCAAATCTCAAAGAATGGAAACCAAACTAATAAACTAATACATAATATTATTATTAATACAGTGGATTCCGCTTAACTGGGGCAACGCATAATTGCGCCAAATCTCAAAGAACGGAAACCAAACTAATAAACTAATACATAATTTAACGTAATTGGGACAAATTTTCGCTTAATTGGGACAATTGCAGAAAAGGAATTTTCAATTTTTGATATATTTTAGGGATTTTTCGAAAGTATGGCTATTTTCGCTTAATTGGGACAATTGCAGAAAAGGAATTTTCAATTTTTATATATTTTAGGGATTTTTCGAAAGTATGGCTACACATATACATACACTAATCTTTGCCAAGATGTCAAGAAAGGGTTTTACCCTTAAGTAAAATTGCTTGGCTGAATAAAATTAAAAGCTATAATTTAATACAAGCTATCGTAGCTCGCTGAAATAAACCAAAATCTACCATAGAATGTCTCCTACAACAAGAAAATCAACTGCGTGAGGAGCGGGCATTAGAGAAAGTAATTCCAGGAACATTCAAAAGAAAACGTGATGGAAAGGATCTAGAAGTCGAAGAAGCATTAGATCAATGGATTTCTATAGTTAATGGGCGAGGCGTGAATATCAGTGGCCTATTTTTGAAGAGGAAGTCAGAGGAGATCGGTAAAAACCTAATAATTAGGTACCTATTTTAATAAATCATTAATATAGGTACCTAATTACTATTTTTTTACCTACAAATTACATATTTTAGAATTTATTACTACTTCAGTTTTTACCTATTGTTTATTTACCTATGAATTTCATATTTTATTTTAGAATTTATTATTACTTCGTTTAATTGGTACAGACGCTTAATTGGGACAAAATGGCTTGGCTCGACGTGTCCCAATTAAGCGGATTCTACTGTATATGAAAAAAGGTAATTTTTAGGGTCAATTTACTTATAATAATTATTAAATTTCAAACAATATTAAAACAATTTTATCTCTTCATTATTTTCATTATCAAAAACCCAGGAGAGTAAACAAGCTTCTAATACCGATAAATTTCCGTAGTAGGCAAAAAATGGAATAAAATTTGATAATTAATTATATAGTTTTAAATGATATTTTTGTTTCCTAGTCCTCCATTATTATTTTTCCCGTTTAATAGTGGATTTTCAGCTACTAATAAAATATTATTTGTATAGTTACAAGGATATTTTAAATACAGTTTATAAACTGTTTAAATATTTAGTGAAATCAGTATCATTCAAATTATATATATTTTTGATACTTGACTGTTGAAAAACTCTTAAACCAGGAAACTCGTAAAGCGAGAATAACCTGTATTTCATAAAATCTTATTAGATTTAATCAATTACATTTCATTTTAATGATTATAAAGAAAAGTTTTAATGCGATGCATGAATTTCTGCTTAAAGTTTTCAACCACTCCTATCATCATTTATTTGCAGTTGCTTCAAAATGTTAGCACACTCTCTATAAAGTTTTATTAACAACATTTTTTTGAAGAAATCTCACTTATAAAAGAAAATATGAGAAATAAATTAGGTTTAAGCAGTGTGTTTTTTATCCATGCGTTTTTGCTGTGACAAACTGAAGCGGGTAACAACATAACAAATTTAGAATAATGAGAAACAATAAGAATTTTCATTTAGTGAAGTTTTAATTTGAGTATTACATTCTCTGTTACGACAATATTATTTTATTTATTTTGTGATGGCTGGATCCTTATGAGGAAGATCAGAAGAAAATGGATGAATTAAATTAAAAATATATTCTATAAGCAGATGATGATGTTGAAAACCCTTTGACATCAAATTATTAGTTTGATGCAAGCGATTATAATAGTAATAGCGAACAGAATACATTGTTCAGAAATGGAAGAATAACAGCAAAGCACTCAAATGATGGATTTTTTCTAAGGCAAAGATAAGAAAAACAAAATATTGAAAACATTTAACAAACAGGACTATTAGAATCAGATTTGAGAATATGTTCGTAAAAATTCTTGCTACAGAATACCTACACGGAATTTGAGAAAAACATTAAAAATCTTCAAATATTTTATCAATGAGCAAATTTCGAATTTGATTATGTAAAGCGTAAACTCGCTGAAAACAATTGTTTGTCTTGTCAGAAATGCTGAAAAAACAACAGTTGTAATTGTTGTTCAGAGATTGTTTCTCTGAAAAACAATGAATCATGAAACATTGACCGTTTTTAATAGTAACAAATTCAGATTTTTTATATTATTCTGAACATGGTCTCAAGAAGGGAAGCGGGTACTTATGCTCTACATTTTTAAGCGTTTGCTCTAAAGTAAATAGGTTTGAATTGATTAAAAGATTTCCAATAAATTTCCTAAAATCAAGAAATTTCAAGAAATTCTGACTGTTTTTTTCATTAAAACCTCACCTCAATGCTGTATCATTAAAACTTATCTGACACTCATAAAAAAAGGAAACATAAAATTTGCAGATTTTTAATACATTCTAAACAATTCAATCGAATTTTATACGATTTCGCAACATAATTATAAATATAATGTATATTATTTGGAGAACTCATTAATATATATTTTGAAATATTAAAACTGGCAGATGTTTAGCCTTTAAACATTTAGGCCTGTTAACTATTATTTGAACAATTTTGACTATTTATATTATTAAATTAATTTATTTGAAATTTAACAGCTGGTCAAGCAAATAAAGTGGAATTGTAAATAACAAAAATTCCTGCAGATTTATTCGTTTAAAAATGGCAGACATTTTATTATCCGAGATAAATTCGAGAGGATAGAGAATGAAAATGTTAATTGGTAGAATTATTACATTTATTTTTTACCGTTCACAAGAGATGGCAGTAAGTGTTGGTTTTTTTGATGAACAGATGTTGCCACTTTCCACTTCATAAGGTATTACATGCCAGCACGAAAAAAAGCCCATTTACAGGTCGAAAATTACTGAAATTGGGTCAGGAACACACGGGCCAGGCCTGATAAATATTTCCAAGGGAAGGGACAGAGTCCCGAATTAGGGTCCTCCAGAGTAGAAAGACGAAGCTTAGTAATAATCATTTTGAAATAAATAATTTGCGTTCAGAAAATGAATGATTAGTTTTTTACTGAATTTCCTATAATATACAGATTGATTCTGAATTATTGCAAATAGTGCCGCCAATAAGGAGCTATATTCGAAACTTTTTCACGGATCCGGTATTCAAAAGGGTGCCTATAATATACAGATTGATTCTGAATTACTGCAACTAGTGCCGCCAATAAGGAGCTATATTCGAAACTTTTTCACGGATCCGGTATCCAAAAGGGCCCGACCGTTGGGCCTCGCTCTATCACATAATGTGTCCGATAGCTCGCAGGCCGCCGCCAGAGCGCACTGTCTATTATCCAAAGTAGTCCTGCTAAAATAAACTATGTATTTTGATAAACCAGGGGTTCTTAACTGGAGTTATCAACTAATATAAGGAAAAGTGATTATTATCTTCATACTCAAATGAAGAGGGTATGGAACCATTGGACTATCCATTGGAGGTCTGGAATAATCTAAAGGTTCAGAATCCCTGTGATAAACAATAGTTTTGTATTTATTATACACTTTTTAAAAATATTTAGTGTTTTATATAATTTTTTATTAAACCAAAGTGATGCACTTTTTTAAGTGGGGACCGGACTACAGACTTTTCACGGGCCCGAAAATTTCACTCGGCGGCTTTGGCTGCAACCGATATTTTTCATACCCCACATATATAAAGATACAATTTTGAAATTCCAACTATATAATCTTTATTTTATGTATGATGAATGACGTTATTATTAAGAAGTCAGGTTTCACAATATAACCACGGAGTTATTATGGCATACTAAATAAATTAGAAAAATACAATAATTGATACATGAAGAAAATATAGAAAAACTGGGGATATAATCAATAGAAAGGTTTCATGGAATAGTATGTTTCACATAGAGGAGGCGATGTTGTGAAACTGTAATAAGAAAAAAATTTTTACGTTAAATGGGGACATACTTTGGTCTCAGTTTCAGTGTCGTACGGGGAAATCATGACTGTCTAAAATAGATAACGTGTTTTCATTAAATACAAAATTTTTGCGCCATCTGAAATCGCTCAATCTGTAAGGCTACAGGTAAAATGACTGTTTTTTGAGTTTCTTAACAATAGTTAGGAAGTACCTTTCATAATATATCTTCTATTTTGAGATATTTGGCTTCTATTGAAATAGGCTTCGTTCAAGGTTCAGTGATGATAATTTATTAATAAATGAATCTAAAACAAAATATATGATTTTCTGTTTAGAAAAAAATAGAGAATTTAATAAATTATCTAACAGTGTAGTGTCTTTTACTCCAAGTGACACACTTACAGATTTAGGAATATTTTTAGATTGTAGACTATCTTATACTCATCATATTGCGTATACTATACGTCAAATAGTAAGAAAAACTACGTTCACTCAAAAATATCTTTCAAGCATTTCCGACAGACATGCTTTACGAACTTCGTTCTATGCTATATTTTTCTCCTCCTTGACATATGGTATACAAATTTACGCTTCTGGATCTATTTCTTATTTCAGTCATTTGGAAGTTGATTGGTAACGTACACTCCGAAAAATTAATTCGTACTGTGTAAATGCTTATTCAGAACAAATCAATAATATTTTGAATCTGCCCACTTTTTCTGAAATAGTAAAAGATTACGTTATAAAAATGATTACAAAATATGTCAAGGGTGATCTTCCTATCAATAATTTATCTTTCAATGTTCCTCAATTCTAATCCTGTAAGATAGACTTTCTTTCTGTGAAAACTTATAGATCAGAGAAAACATCACGATTTTTTTGGAATAGAGCATGTAGAGTATTTAATATAGCTTATTTTTCTGAATAAAGGAGTCACCCATATTTACATCGTTTTGTTCCAGTAAGTTATTGAATTAATTAACTTAAACTGATATAAATATTTTCATTTACAACATATTGACCTTTTACAAAACCTCTTTTTAATGTTTGTTGTTTTGAAAAACACTAAATTCAAAACTAACCTATATAAAAATAAAACTATAACGTTATGTATAGAAATCTGTACTAAAATGTTATAAAGGTTCTAGATTTAATTTGAATAGCACGAAATTTGTAACGCTATTTATAGAAACACTAAATGTTCTAAACAGATGGAATTTTTCAATTTGTTGATTTTGGGTCCAATCGGTTCTTGTTACGGCATTGATCAAAGATCACAGAATACCTTTTAACACAAATTATTGTCTAATGAAGGAAGAAATATTAAGTTTAGAAAACCCAAATAAAAAATATGATACGGATGACTATAAGTTTTCCGAAAAGGGTTTAAAAATTACTAAGAAATCAATAAGAAATTTATTAATAGCAATAATTTATGGCAATTGTCAAAATAGCTATTCTACTATCGCATATTAAATCAAATTTTTCATTCTTAAAGTGATTCTTGTAAATGCTGGAAAATCGGCTTATTTTTCATTTCCTATCGATTTTAATCGATTTAACATGGTGTAAAAATATGCAAAATGTTTTTTATTACTCAACTGATATTTCTTCATGCTTTTGCGATTTCGATTTGATGATATGCTTTCATCAGTTTCAATATTTTGATGTAAATTATTCTTTATACATGAAAATAATTTCTGTTAAAAATTGTATAGAAAGTGAAGAACATTTATACACCAATAATATGCTGAATATATATGTATATGGCAATTGCCTGAAATCAAGACAGAATAATAAATATAATTAAATTTCTTTTACTATTATTAAAAAAACATGCCTTCTGCATCTAAATATCTTACCGCTCTCTTTTACTAATCTTAAAAACATATTTTAAATTTACCTTTATTTATAGAGATCTTAAATTTTGTCATCCTTTCCTTCAGCATGGTTTCTGCAATATCAAATTTTTTCTTTAAGAGATGATTTTAATTTTGGAAAAAGATAATCAATTGTGCAATTTCTCAAGAATCATATGATTGATGGTGTTTCGAAATTATGGATATTATCTGTTTCTCTACGAGTATCTTTAATGCAATGAACCAGATGGTCAAACTGTATTAAAAGCAAACGATCAAAGTAAATTCAGACTGAATAAAGATTTTGTTCCCAGATATTTTAAATAATAATAATATTAATAGTTTGTAATATTATTATAAGTTTATACATTAATTATTCATTTAATATTTCGCTATATATTTTTGTATTTTCGTAAATTAATGAACATATTTTATATTTAATTTTCTGATAAGATGATTTACAAATCTTATACTGAGGTAAAGTGAAACAAATAGCAACTGATTCTTCATGCTTTAGCGATTTCATTTTGATGATATGTTCTCATCAGTTTCAATATTTTGATGTAAATGATTCTTTAAGTTTTAATAATTAAATCACGAAAATATTTCTTGTAACAAAATTACAAGAAGTAGCCGTATTTTATCAATAAGAAACTTAATCAGTTATTATTACTTTTTACAATTTTAATTTTGATAATTATCCATATCGAATAATATTTTATTATGATGCTGAATATATTATTATAATCTTTTTGTTTTTCAGGACAAATCAAAATATTAATTACGTTAGAACGAAAACTGACTTTGATAACTGCACAATGAAAACTGATAAAAATATTACTATTAAAAATTGTATAGAAAGTGAAGAACATTTATATTTAGCATATTACAATAATATGCTGAATATATATATATATACTGGACTGATAGTTGGATTAATCGTATCATCTTTGGTAACCACAGTCTCATATTTTATAATGTGCTCCAGATGTTCATTCAATCTTCATAACCGTTTGTTAAATCGTGTTGTTCGCCTACCAATATCTTTTTTCGATATGAATCCTGTAGGTAAGTAAAGTTTCACAAAGAAAAAATTAATTTTCAGAATTTAAAATTTATTTCAGATATATTTTAATCTGTAATATTAATGTTTAATAAACTAAGAACTGTCTTTTGGATTTAAAGGAAAATTGATCTTCCGGACCTTTTTTCTGAATATTAAAATTCTATAGTTTGTAGTTTTTGTAATAAATTTAAATGAAAACAAAACCACAAATGTGAATTTTAAAGGACAAATATTGCATTATTTTTAGAATTAAATATCTGATGTAGATATAAAAAATAAATTATCAATTCAAGATGATAATGTAATCAATAAATTTAAAATCTACTCTGAATGCCTGAATTTTTATCAAATTAATTCAATTCTATATACTTGTTTCTGTTTCTTTATACTGCTTTAATTAGTTGTTTAAGTTTTAATACCATTTCTGAAAAACCTTTACAAGTCAGAAGTGATTAACTCTTCCTTAATTATTATTGATATTCATTAACTGTTTTCAAAAAATAACTTTTTATTTTTATTTTTAATTGATATAATTTCATTTAAAAGTTCAGATATTTCATTAATAATATTTGTTTTTAATTAAGGAAAACTACTGAGCAGATTTTCGAGAGACATGGGCATTATCGATCAAATATTGCCAATTTACACATTATTTGTGATAACTGTAAGATCCAATTTATATTTACTATTCTACGAAATCTAATTTTGTTGATTAATTTTGTTAATATAATTTTAGCTGTAAACATTGAAATTTATTAGAATGAGATTTTAATAATTGTAGTAAAATTTATTTCTAAGCAGAATTGCATTTATAATTTGCTTTTGTAACGTTCAGTTAGTTTTTGTGATTACTAATTAATTAATTATTTCTCAGGATATACCATAGGCCCTATATATAATTATAAATAACATACTTTGGTAACTATTTCACTTCGTACTATTAAATTTTTTATTATCCTTAAAAGTTTGAGTAATAGTAAAATACGTTACTTGTGGCAATCAATACATCTACACGCATCCCATGAGTTAGCAGCCCATGTGATAGCTTTATAAACAACAAGGAAAGCAGATTCATTTATATTTATGATAAAACCATTTCAATAATCCATTTGAGCTATGAGTTATCATAAAATTCTTTTCAAATCCTCCATCTGGCTTGAAGATCAAATCTCTCTGCTAACAAAGGCCGTAAATGCTGTTAAAGATTTCGTTGTGCATTGCTACATCATATGGAACCAAATTATCTATACAAGAAGAGCTAAATCATTTCATATTTGCACAATAAATGGAAAATTCTTGCTTCACACAGTGGAGAAGTCCTTCTATGGCTTACTGACAAATCACCGTCCGATATTTCCCTATTAGAATGAGAATGGGAATCTTTCAACCATATCATCTTTTCTCCAATTAGCCTTCGTCCAAAATAGGTGTTCCTGGCCCATGACAACCTCTTTTACTCGCGGAACATGTGGCAACATAGATTATCGCTTTCTTTTGTAAGAGCCATACTTTGAATCCGCTACTAGCGATTTGTGGACCTGTGTGTTCGGTCCATATGCGGCTTCCACAAAAGTTCCAAATCGTCGTATAATGACAAGAATACGCAAATCCTATCTTCTCTGGCAGTAGTCTTTGCAGGTATACTATTGTTGCATCCAGGCTCGATGGAACTTGTCTGCTCGTGGGGATTGAGGAAGGTTTTTTACTTGTAAATTTGTTGAAGTCGAATTCTCGATCCAACTGTCCCATGTCAGTTCTATTTCATTGGCTATGCTAGATGCTTTCTTGTATTTGCAGTTCTAATTTCTTTCTTGCCATTAATCCAGCTTATGAAGTGTGCAGGAAATGCACGAGATTTCACTCTTTTCTATTGAATATGTCTATTGGGCATGTCACAAATCAAGTTAAAATTTGTATGTCCAACATTATTGTCTGCCGATTGCTGGATGTGAGTAAATTTATTGCCTGAGAGATTTGAGAAGAATAATATTTCTAGGTTTATATTGTCAAGCATGATGTAGAATTTTAATAATTTTTCTGTAAACCATAGTTCAAATGGAATATTTTGTTTAATCAACAGTTTTCTTTGCTAATGTAAACGAGTACGCTTTCCTGGCTGTTTGTAACAACAATTCTTGGGATGCATTTAGATTTATTGACATGGTTAAGGTAATATATGACTAAATTTAATAAAATATATTCTATCATAGTTTATCATAGTTCTGAATAAAATATTAAATAATATCTCTGAACAAAAACTTTAGTTAAATATGATTATAATTTAGATTTCAAGTAAAAATAAACATTTTATTTAGCAGCATAATAAATTTTATATTTATTACACTTGCAGGAATATATATTTAAGGATTTCACTATGTAATAATATCAGATTATTTTGAATAATTTTATCAATAATATTGTAAAGGTTATTATAACTGTTTACCTATCATAAATATAAAAGTTGATGATTTCAGTAATCTGAATAAACTGATGCTGATATGACCCAGTTATAAGTGTGAATTAATAAAAAAGAGACTTCCATGTAAATTTTTAAATGCTATTTTCCTACTATATCAATATTCGTTCCTACAGCACGCTTTCACTTACACTGTAAAGTATTTAACAAGATTATAAGAAATGAAATATGATTTTCATGTTTTATGTTAGCCAGATAACCAATTCTTCGATGAAAAAAATTATACACCCGATTCTATAGAAATGGTTGTTAGAATTTCATAAATATTTTTCAAAAAGCCAGTTAAAACATATTTGTATTAAGTTATAAGTTGATTAGCCTTTCAATGGAAACAATTTTTTCCTGTTCGAGGAAAAGAATTTTTGCCGTTGAAACCGGCTATTTTCGAATAATTGCTCTTGTCCTTAAGTACAGTGGATGATCGGTTAACGAACAGTTCGGATAACGAACAAATCGGATAACGAACACTTTTTTGAGAGATTTTTATGTTCGGTTAACGAACACATGTTCAGATAACGAACACGTCACAGAACAAACTGTGGGAACCACGAACTGACCGAATGACCGATGAGCCGGATTGCTGCGTGGTAAAGCTGTGGCTTACTATTCTGGAGGATCCGGGAGTCTCATTCCTCCATTTTGTTAGCAGGGATTTGGGCACTGGAAGATTAAAGGATGGGTTTTGAAACCCATCCTTTAATCTTCCAGTTGACCCGATCATATGTGTTGTTCAGCTTGTGATGATGGCGGCTCTATAAGTGGCCACCGCCAGATAAAAATATTCTATGAGGTGTCTATCAATGATAAGGATTGTTATGAATTCTTTAATAAAATTACTTAGCGCATTAAAATACGCTACGCTAAGTAGAATTTATTATTATTAGTATTAAAACAATAAAATTAATGTAATAGTTTTATTGCTTTAATACTATATTTCATAATTATTTTGCTAAAGAAAAATATTAGAAAACTCTAAACTAAATAGAAAAATTTATAATATTGTGAAAAAATATTGATGTTTTTATATGGATGTCATATAGAAAGCTTTACAGGTAAATTCGAGTATAATATATTCGTTAAAAATGAAACATTGCATATAATTTAAAATGAATTTGAAAAGATGAAAATCAAAAATTTATAAAATCATCGAAAAATTTATATCATATTTCAAGAACTGTTGCGTAAACGGTCGGAGGTGAAGGTCTTCACAGTGCTGATTTATTGTAATGCGAGACGGCTCGTAGTTTATTTTAATGTGATGGATATTTTTCAGTTTCACTAGAGTTGTTTCCAAATATTGTAGCTTTATCTCTTACTCGACTAGCTAAATAGTAAAATTGTGAAACTTTGCTAAATGTAAATTAATTCTGTTGCTCCAGTAGAAGAAAGTTTTAAAATTTAAATAATAAGAAAAGAAGATGGAAAACAGTACATTACCTTATGTAACTTTGAACAATGGATTGAAAATGCCTTTAATAGGACTGGGAACATTTCAGGTAAGTGCATTTTTGTTTCATTGAATAGCCTTGTTTTTCATATTTTAGAAATATGAAATAAATTCGATGAACAAGAAGTACACAATATGTATGCGCTCTGCTTGATGTACTTAATTAAATCAATTTATTAGTGCCGAAAGAAAATTTTAGTATTTATTATTATAAAACCGTTATTCAATTTTTAAATATTTTTAAAATGTATAGGGAAAAATTGCTTCAGAAATTAAATTCTACAGTTTATAAATATTAATTTTAAATGTTTTCCCCAAGCATTTTATATGAAATTCTTTCCTCCTAAAATAATAAATTATTGTATCTGGTTTTTCGTAATTTAACTTTATGTGTATAAAACTTTATATGAGAAGTATATAAAATTTTCAGGAAACTTGTAATATAGATAGATCTATAATACAAAATTTGAAATATTCTTTAGAAAAAATTTTACATTTTTATGTGATATAAATTTATATTTTCTTGAATGTTTTAGAATTTTTAAAGATATAATTATTATAAATACTTTGTTTATATGTTTAAAATTATATCGCTTTCGATTTTATTAAATAAATGTGCGGCATTACATGCCTATGGACTAACAATATATAATTCGTGCATTCATATAAAAAAAGTTTTGAAATTTTTCTTATTTATTATTCAAAATACCATACTATAATTTAGAAAGTGGGTGATCGGTTAACGAACAGTTCGGATAACGAACACTTTTTTGATGGTTAACGAACATGTGTTCAGATAAACAATTCACAGAACAAACTGGGACCCGCAGACTGACGGAATGACAGTTCAGCCCAATGGCTGCGTGGTAAAGCTGTGGTTTACCATTCTGACTTATATCAGATTTAAATTAATTTAGTTCAAATTCATTTCGCTGAATCTCATAAGAGCCACTTTAGAGCCCATTACAGAATTGTCAACACTCATGATTAGTCATCCATGCGGTTGGAGAATTGGTTTCTAAGGACTGAACTTGTATCTTTCATAGAAAAACTGGAAGTGTAAGATCAGGAATTGGATTCATTCGTTTAGTTCTCATGCAAATGCTTTTCCACAAGGACATCGAGTGATTTACTATACTGAATGAGAATTCAAGAGTCCACCAGCAACTTATCAAGGTCGCATAACTTTTTCCTTGAGAAACTCTCTGATCTGATATAAGGTGTGTAAACATAAAAAAATTCATTTCATTTCATTTGTATTTTACCAAATGCAAAATATATTTGTAATTATATAACTGGTTTCACAACATAATGCGAAGGACATCAAATAATGTCCTTGGAATTAATTACTGCTTGAAAGTAAACAGGATTCCAATATCACGTAAAAATGCATATCGACTATTAATTAAAGAAAGACATCTAATAAGAATAAAAATAAATATTATACCTCAAAAAAGGCTATTTTATGAATTTTTATTAAATAAAGTTTAATTCAGTATAAAATGTGATACATATAAAAATGATAATTAATTTCTGTTTTCTATTAAAAATTATATTTTCTTTTAAAAGTGATCACTTTTAAAATATAATATTGACGGACATAAATAAACATCGAAACGATTTAAAAGATAAATTAGAAAAAAGTATGAAAAGAAAAGATTTGCAAATACAGTGGTCCCCGGTTATAACGCGGGTTTGCGGGGTAGAGATCCGACCCGCGTTATAGGACAACCGCGCTATAACCGACGACCTGCTCTTATTTTTCTGGTTGAATCCGGATCATGGATGTTGGTCAGTCTGAGATGATGGAGGCATTATAAGTGGCCGCCTCCAGATAAAAATATTCCATGAGGATGTTTCGGCTTAACTAACCTAACGGAATGACAGGATTAGGCCTTGCCCGTTCGTGGACTTAGGAGTAAGGATGGAAGAACAGTAATTTTTCCCGATTAAAATGAACTCGGACACAACATAAAACAAATCAAAGACAGTTTTTCCGATTAAAATGAACTCGGAGACAACATAAAACAAATCAAAGAGTCTTGCACGCTCGTGGACTTATGGGTAAGGATGGAAGAAAAGTAGTTTTTGATTAAAATGAACTCGGAGACAATATAAAACAAATCAAAGATTTATTAAAGACTTATGCGTAAGGATGGAAGAACAGTAGTTTTTCCCGATTAAAAACTTATGGGTAAGGATGGGAGAAAAGTAGTTTTCCCGATTAAAATGTGGTTATGGGTAAGGATGGAAGAACAGTAGTTTTTCCCGATTAAAATGAACTGGAGACAATGTAAAATAAATCAAAGATTTATTAAAGAAGGTAAGAGAGAGATTTTACCTTATGGATAAGGATGGAAGAACAGTAGTTTTTCCCGATTAAAATGAACTCGGAGAAAAGAAAAGTAGTTTTCCCGATTAAAATGAACTCGGAGACAATGTAAAAGGAAGAAAGTAATTTTTCCCGATTAAAATGAACTCGGAGACAACGTAAAACAAATATTTTTCCCAATTAAAATGAATTTGGAGACAATGTAAAACAAATCAAAGACGATTAAAATGAACTTGGAGACAACGTAAAACAAATCAAAGATTTATTAATTAAAATGAACTCAGAGACAACTTAAAACAAATCAAAGATTTATTAAGTTAGAGAGAGATTTTACAATTTTTGGTGTTAGAATGGCACCCATACCAAGTTAGTAAGAGAGAGATTTTACATTTTGGTCTTAGAATGCACCCATACCAAGATGATTTTACATTTTGGTCTTAGAATGCACCCATACCAAGATTTTACAATTTTTTGGTCTTAGAATGGCACCCATACCAGGTTGAAGTCATTTGGGGATTTCTACCACGACAATGCTATTAATTACTTCCGAAAAATCCTAAAGGAGAGAGAAAAACAATTAGTAAGAAATTATATAATTTTTTATTTTTTTGGGTCTCCGGAACGAATTAATCAAATTCCCATTAAAATCTATGGTAAACCTGAGGATATTTCGGCTTAACTAACCTAACGGAATGACAGGATTAGGCTTGCGCGTTCGTGGAGTTATGGGTAAGGATGGAAGAACAGTAGTTTTTCCCGATTAAAATGAACTGGAGACAATGTAAAATAAATCAAAGATTTATTAAAGAAGGTAAGAGAGAGATTTTACCTTATGGATAAGGATGGAAGAACAGTAGTTTTTCCCGATTAAAATGAACTCGGAGAAAAGAAAAGTAGTTTTCCCGATTAAAATGAACTCGGAGACAATGTAAAAGGAAGAAAGTAATTTTTCCCGATTAAAATGAACTCGGAGACAACGTAAAACAAATACGATTAAAATGAACTTGGAGACAACGTAAAACAAATCAAAGATTTATTAATTAAAATGAACTCAGAGACAACTTAAAACAAATCAAAGATTTATTAAGTTAGAGAGAGATTTTACAATTTTTGGTGTTAGAATGGCACCCATACCAAGTTAGTAAGAGAGAGATTTTACATTTTGGTCTTAGAATGCACCCATACCAAGATTGGTCTTAGAATGACACCCATACCAGGTTGAGCGAAAGATTTTACAATTTTTTGGTATTAGAATGGCACCCATATCAGGTTGAGGTCAATAGGCTTGGGGATCTCTACCATGACAATGCTATTAATCACTTCCAAAAAATCGTGAAGAAGAGAGCAAAGCAATCGATATTGGACAGATTCTTTATCAGAAAATAAACATATAAATAAATGTAGTAAGAATTATATAATTTTTTATTTATGTTTTTTTTTGGGTCTCTGGAATGAATTAATCAAATTCCCATAGAAACCTATGGTAAATCGATGATTGGTTAACGAACAGTTCGGATAACGAACATTGTCTTGGAATGGATTATGTTCGTTAACCAATCACCCGCTGTATTGACCATTTTGGTCCAAAACATTTTGCCATCTTTCTGGTAATAGCATGATTCCATGCTTGTAGAACTTCTGAACTTTTCTTGCAAAAAAATTGAAACAAGTGATTTTTGACATTCTCATTTAATGCTTGCAAAAACTGAATCAAGAGATTTTTGGCATTTTCATTTGAACTAAATGTTTTGCCATCTAAAGAGTTCTGTAAACACCTGGAAATCGGAGGGTACCTGATATGGCAAACATGGGGGGGGCAGTAGCACATCCCATCCAAGCTGAAAAATCATCAAACTTGTATGAAGTCTGGCATTATTGTGGTGAAACAGTATGCCTTTTCTGTTAATTAATTCTGGCCTCTTCTGTTTGATGGAATCATTCAATTTGTCCAATTGGTGACAGTACACTTCCGAATTAATTGTGGAATTGTCTGGTAGAAGCTCAAAAAATACTAATTCCCTTGAAATCCCTTCAAACAAAGGATTTTTTTTTTTTTTGATGAATATCAGCTTTCGAAATGCTTTGAGTCAGCTCATCTCTTCTGCTGTATGATTGCTTGCATTCAGCATTGTTATAAACAATCCATTTTTCATTGTCAGTTATTATTTGCTTCTGAAATGGATCATTTTCTTCACATTTGAGCAGAAAATTACAGATGTCAACAGTAGTGGATAAAGTCAAGTGGAGGCCCCAAGTGGTAAAAATTTTGGAGCCCACAAACTCAAGTTAGAAAAAATTTTCAAGAAAATTCTCATTAAGTTATTAACAAAAGAAGAAAAGTAATCAAAAATTTCATACCATAACACATTAAATAAATTTATTAAAAAAAAATATTTTTTGCATGAATTTCCATCTTGCTATTTTTCTTGCAAATTCATCAATTATTTTGGAAGTGTCAATTCGATTTAAATTTCCTGTGCTATATACAGAATGAACATATTATTTAATCTTTCTTCTCCCATAGTATTTTTTAAATAATTTTTTACACTCTTTAAAACAGATAACAATCTTTCTCCTGATGCATCAGATAAGGGAATTGTTAAAAAATTATCAATATTTCAATATTTGGAAATTTGCAAGATATTTCTTTGGCAGCTCGATAGATGTCTGGTGTGGTTTTTATCGTATCCTCATTTTCTTTTAGAAATATTTAAAAATGATGAAATTCATCTTCAAAAGTACAAACATCATGCTATTATTATGATATTTGGACATAAAAATATAATTATTTGATATAAACAAAAAAAATGTAATTTTCCTCGAACCTTAATGAAAAGACATTTTAAGACCTCGGGGCCCTATGCAGCCGCTTAGTCTGCTTACCGCTTAATCTGCCACTTGATGTCAATGCAATGGAACAAATCTTTTTTTGAGAACATGTGGAACCCAAATATTGCACTTTGAAATAAAATCAAGTCATTTCAAATGGTCATGAACAGTTGAATTCGACAAATTCAATCCTGTAACAATTTTTTGTGTTGTTATTCAGAGATTTGCTTCAACCAATATCTTTATTTTGTCATCATCAGCTTCAACTGGCTTTCCAAAATGTGGTGCATCTTTAATATCGAAATTGTCAGAACAAAATTTTGCAAACTAGTTTTGGCACTGGCATTCTGTTAACACATCTTCTCCAAACACTTCACATAACTTTTTTCATGCTTGAACAGCATTCTTACGTTTTCAGTAATAAAAAAGCAAAATGTGCCAAAAATGCTCCATTTTATTTTCTATTTTTGATATAACACAAAAAAAAAATAACTGCACAGAATAAAAAAAAAATTTTTTATAAATAAACCTTGAAATGTCAGCTATCAAAATATATAATGACAATAGGGTTTAGAATGAAGTTGGCTGACTTGGTTGGTTGGTTGAAGAGTTTAGAAAAATACAACTAACGACACTTATGGGAAAAAACAAAATTATTTTCTGAACAACCTGATATATTCATATGCTATATAATTATTATTTATTGAAAAAGAAAAGAACTTTACCTATTTGCAGCACTGACCTTCTTGCAAATTGAAATATAGATTTAAAAAATTCCCAAATATAAATTACACATCATCTTGTGTATTTATAAAAATATTTTATTAGTTCAAATATAAGAAAAAATCAATAAATATATCAATCAAAAATCATATATTTGAATGCTAAAATAAAAATAATTTATATGATAGCATTCTTTAGATAGATAGATAGAAGGAGCCTATACAGTCCAAGCACTGCAACCACTAATGGTCTATTGTGCACCCCCAATCAAATCATCCCAGAAGAGGTCCCATTTTTAAAACAAACGACAGAATTTTCTTCAATGGGACAGTAGAAGATCCTCCAGAACAAGAAAATACGTCCCCAAGAGCATTCATAACAAAATCCGTTAAACAGAGGTTATGAGGTAATACCGGATGCATTAAGAGGGTATAGTAGTAGTAGTAAAATAGGGAGGGGCCTTTTACAGCCCAAGCACTGCGACCAGCAGTGGTCTGTTGTGCACCCCAATCAAATCATCCCAGAAGAAGGCCTGTCTTAAGAACAAACGACAGTATATTCTTCAATGGGACAGTAGCAACATCCTCGGGAACAGGAAAATACATCCTTAAGAGATCACACCTAAGCCACGAAAGGGCCACATATTCACACAAAATGTGGAGAGGAGTTTCCTCCTCATACTGACATCTTCACACAAAATGTGAAGAGGAGTTTCCTTCTCATACTGACATCTTCTACGTAGGGCTTTCAGCAAGCCCAATCAAGTGAAGATGTCTTCTAAGATGACAGTTATCAACAAGCCCAATCAAATGAAGATATCTTCTAAGAAGACAGTGCCCTGTAAGAAGCCCTGTAACAATCCTAACTTCATATTTGGTCAATAGATTTGGGGATCTCTATCGTGCTAATGCTATTAATCCACTTCCAAAAAATCCTGAAGGAGAGAGAAAAGCAATCGATATTGGGCAGATTCTTTATAGGAAAATAAACATACAGTCTTGCATTTTCATCTATTATGTATATATTACTGTTTTACATATAAATAAACATAAATAAAAAATTATATAATTTCTTACTCTGTTTTTTTGGGGTCTCCGGAACGAATTAATCAAATTCCCATTAAATCCTATGGTAAATCGATGATCGGTTAACGAACAGTTCGGATAACGAACATTTTCTTGGAACGGATTATGTTCGTTAACCGATCATCCACTGTACAGAGATTATCATTCCTACGAAAATTTATGGTTACATTTTACTTACATTCCAAACATTTTGAAGCTGGAAAGGGTTTCATTGCAATTTTTCATTTTCTGTTCTCCCATTAAGTAGATCAGCAAATCCTTTAAATTTTAACACTCGACACGAAACCATTTAATGATATGATTGGTAACTGCACTCTTATCCTTTCAAGAATTTCATTTTTCATGCTGAGATTAAGATATCGGAAATATGAATCGCAGACGAAAGAAAAAATCATGATCTCAACAAATACACGGTTGGTTAATGTCTGACTTGATAAGAGGGAGTTTACTGCATATTATTGTATTTAAATTCAGATAAACAAAATTGATCCAATCCGACACAACGCGGATGCTTCTTCTATATCAGACCACTGCATCTGTAATCTTATGCCTGCCAGTTACATTAATCATCATAATGTTAACCGATTGTATCATTATTTCAATACAGTCGTTTCAAGGAACTGATATCATATTAACGTGGCGATAATGGTAATATCATTGATATTAAATTGAATAATAAATCTGATATCTTTTTCCCTTCCATTAAATGTAAAATTATTTAAAATAAGCAACTGAATTTTACTGCTTATAATTAAATCATCAATAAATTAATTTAATCTATATTTCATAAAATTATATTCAGTACAAAGGTATTTAAAATAGCCACAATTTTTCTTCTGTTTAGTCATGCTTCGTTTTCATATTTCAGACATCCATGAATATTTTCGGAATGATTGTTCTACAAAGTGTAGCTCTACCATATTTATGTATTCCATCCTTCATTTTATTCATTACCGTTTGTACACTTTCATATTTGTTTGTTGGAATTGCAAACGGCTTTCAACAATTGGAAGGAAAAAGTAAGTATTATTTATAAATATAATTAATATAAAATTGAAAAAATAATAATTTTTCATTTATTTGAATAAAATTTGTCTTGTTCGATCAATTTTCTGTTTTGTGTTCGGTTCGATTAGTTAGATTGGTTTTAATTACGCAGCTAGACAATAGATGAATATGTTTCTCAGTGCCTACGTTTTTTAGAGCTAATCACAATTTGTCCAATACTAATGATGAGTCAACTGAAGAATAAGGAGGAAAGATATCTTGGTATTTTTTTCTTGGATATCACATGACTTCACAGTAGTTACAGAAAAGAATCCCGTTATGCGGGATTTTAAATCTTTTGAACTATAACACCAATAAATGTCATACATCTATAATATTCAAGGCTGAATGCGTGGGACAATAAACTTTATAATATGCTTAATATATTATCATCATTTTTAATCAATTATACTAATAATTTTATAATAATTGAATGTTTTAACTTCTGCTTATTAAAATTTTTTCTGTTAATATTCATTTTTTAGTCAGCAGTTTAATTTTCAGTCATCTTTCTACCTCACTGTATGGAATTTCAACGATAAGGGCTTTCAAAGCTGAAAGGAGTTTCGAAATTAAATTTGATAAATACCAAAATAAACAGACTACCTGCAAATTTCTTTACTGGAGTATGATAATTTGGAGTATGTCGAAAATATTCATGTCGTGTCTTCTAAATGCTGTCATTACGATTATAACAATTTTCAGCATGACTTCGTGTAAGTATTTATAATTCAAATTTAACTTATAACTTCATAATTAGTATCTCCATTTAAATTTCAGCCATTACAGCTGGAGAAGTTGGTCTCATCATGTCTTACTCTTTAACAATAATGACAATTTTTATTTATATATACTTCTGTTCGGTTCAAGCAGAAGGCCAGGTTAGTTGTCTTATAAAATATTTAAAATAATTAAACCGTTTTCCACTTACAAATATCTTCTTAATTAAGTACTAATATAATGTTAAATATATTATTAGTAAATTAGGATTCATTACAGGAAATCATTAGGGGATCATTAGGGTGAATAATGCGATAGAGAGTTAACTTTTAATTCGAATTTGCATTCATGCCCATCAGTGGACTAAAAATCATAATACACAAAATTATTTTATGATGAGTTATGTTGAGAAGAATGTATGCAGATTTGTAATAGTGTTATCAAAAATGTTGACTAAATGACTAATCTATCGAGAGATTATCAATCATTATTATAATTAAATATATTTTTCAAACTTAGTATAACTTTTATATTGTTCCTCTCCCAATTCTAATTAATATAAATTTAATTAATATCTTGATTTAGATGAATCAGAAAGATTCATCTAACTTATTTGTTGTTTTTATTCAGCTTTTCAACTGATGAGATTAACGTTGTGCACTTCCATACTCATTGAGGCTTTCCCGACGAAACCATTATGAGTTAAACCAGAGGTGTCTCACGTTTTCGCTTATATTAGGCTATATTTGAAGGAAGAAAATAGTCTTGGGCCGCACAAAAAATATTCTAATTCTAACGATAATAGTTAAGCAAGAAATGTTAATAAATAATGTATAATACAAGATATCCATCTTGACAAATAAGCAAAACTGTCGTAGTATAATAATCTCTGAGATTTTTTCGTTCAGAAATTTTCAAAAATCAATGAGCAGGTGAAGTTTTTATCACTAAAAAAATATTTTAGAAAATGAAAGTCAGAAATATAGATAGGTATTTATATTAGAAGAACTTCATTAAGTACATAAATATATCAACGTTTTAAGGAAGTTTACTATTTTGTGTTAGGCTGTATTCATTATAGTGCTGATTTAAACACACACTGAAATCCTTTCTGAAAAATATTCGGTATTTTTTAGAAAGAATTGCAATTAATCATTAATTGTAATTATGACATAAAATCCAGTGTATTCCTAAATAATACCGAATTTTATGATATAAATTCAATTAATCTATTTTTCCTTCTAATAATGGAATTGGTTTTCTTTAAATAATAGAAATTTTTTTTATTTTTTGAAAGTAATATATTTTTTCTTCAGTTGCTTTTTCAATATATAATTCACGCACGATAAAATACTAATAATAAATTCCTTATAATTAAAAAAAATTGTATATTCTAAATTTTTCATAAATTAGTGTGTCTAATAACAGAATCGTTTACTATTTGTTTTAAATTCGAGGAACTGCATTAATTTATTTGAAATCAATTTGCAAATGACTGCAAAATCTTATGAAATTTATCAGCTATATATGTAATTAATTTCCGTATTTCCAGTTAATATCAGTTGAACGTATATTAGATTATTGCAAGTTATCTTCAGAAGCATCTCTAACATCAGCTCCTGATAAACAACCTCCTGACGATTGGCCTCAGAATGGTGATATTCAGTTTCATAATGTTTCACTTCAATACGAAGGGGATGCGCATTATGTTTTAAAAGATTTAAATTTTCATATCAAACCACGAGAAAAGGTAGGCTATTTAAATGGCTATATAGTTAAATATCATGTAAATTTATGTTATAGTTAATCCTTATTATGGTGATGAGATTTACTGTTGTAGAATTTATATATTCTTTTAACTTTAGATTGGAATTGTTGGGAGAACAGGAGCAGGGAAGAGTTCTATAGTTGCTGCATTGTTTAGGATGGTCGAAACAACAGGAGTTATTTCTATCGATGGAGTAGTTACTAAAGATATTGGTCTACATGACCTTCGTAATAAAATTTCGATCATTCCGCAGGTACCATATTCAATATTATATTGGGTTTGATGATATATATTATTATTTTATCAATTCCGTTAAGTATGACTGCATGTACACACTGAATTAAATATTGTTTTTTATTTTAGCATTATTATTGACATCGATTTGAAGTTATTATTGACTATTCAATGATGAACACAGTTGATTCTCGTTATTCGCGGTAGTTACGTTCTATAAATTCTTCGCCAATACTGAATCATTGTTCTATGGGAAATATAGAGTTAGGTTCCTGAAAACATTTCTTCTCAACGTGTTTTGATTCTTGCTTTTTCTGTGTTTTTCTGTTTAAAGACACCATATTTAATGTGTATGTACTTACAAATAATTACAATATATGCATATACTGTACTATATACAGTATTATAATTACAGTAATCTTTATTTAATTTTTTAAACATTAACTTTATAGTAAATAAAATCTTAGTTTTGACGGGAAATTGTTTGATGTATTGACATGTTGTCTTCCTGAATTGCATTGAAAAATTGTCTTCAGCCTTGTCTGTGTTGATTTTTGCCTCAGATTTTTAAAATCTCGGCTTAAAGAATAAATGCACATGAAGTTAAGTGCTTAAATTTGAGGCTACGTTTAAGCATAGGGTCACATTTTTGTATGGAACCTGCAGACGATAAAAACAGGCTTTTGGCCTATGTGCGATCTGTGGAATGAGCAAAGATAGGTAATGACACTTTTCACGCTGAACGACACAGAGAGTACGAGTAAAAGTAACATTTATAACAGTATTTCTCAGCAAATAAGCGCAAAGGTTCCGCAAAAATCGAATTTGTGGTTACAAATAAATTATCGCGAATAAACGAGTAAGGAATCCGCGAATACGGAGAATTGACTGTATAATAATACGAAAAAAACATCAAATGCATTATTTCATATATTAAAATACAACAGTGGACTGAATTTTTTTATATGAAAACTCTTTTTTAAAACAGATTTAACACAAAGCTATCATGTATCACTGCATTTAGAATACATTATGTAATAAAAATCGAAGATATTTAGTTTATAATCGATTTAGGTCAATTATATTCACTACTTTATATGGGTCCAATGTGTCTATCAACAACCTAAGATATTTATGACATAATAAAATTACACGACTTTGTTATAATGCTAAAATTGATGTCAATTTATTTTAAAAAATAATAGATTGTTTTGCGTATTAAATTGGAATTATTATATAAACATTATCATTAACGATGAAGAAAACACTTTTAGCTCTTTGTGAAATCGCATTAAACCATTTCTTATATAGAAATAAATAAGTTTACAATATATATATGAAAAACACAATTTCTTATGATTTAGTATTGTTAGAGAACCTATTAAATAAACCATTTCTTATATAGAAATAAATAAGTTTACAATATATATATATATATATGAAAAACAATATATATATGAAAAACACAATTTCTTATGATTTAGTATTGTTAGAGAACCTATTATTAATTTTAAAATATATGATTAATCTGATCATTATGCTATAACATTTACTATTTGCCTTCCGTAAATGTTGAGAAGTTATTTGGAGAATTAAACCAAATTATAAACACACAATTAAAAATGTATATTTTCACACAAAGTATGCATATAATCGAGACAAGAAACAAGGAGGTATTTTACCAATAAAAGCCCTCCTTGTTTCTTGTCTCGATAGGCACTTAATATTTTCTGTTTCTTTAAGATTTTAAGATGATAAGATTTTAAAAGTTAGAGAGTGTAGCAAATCATTATCATCGTCAAACAGAAACAACGATGTTAAACAGAAACAAGAACGAGCTGATGTTGAGTTATTTCTGAAGAAAAAGAAAACTAATCACTGGTGACTTAGTGTTGAGGGTTGGAACGCACCCTTTTTGTCCTCTCATTATAATTAGTTTTAATTATCATACTAGTAAACCCGTTGTAGCTAAGCCAGCAATAAAAAATATTTCTGTGATCGGTGAATGATTTAATAATTTAATGAATTCAAAATTTAATCCAATTATTAGGGGAAATTTCTTTATCATTAACGAAATTTATCTTATGAATTAAGAACATATTTCTTTATAAAAATTAATTACGGAATTCTCGGGATAAATGGAAAGATCAAATTACAAATTATCTGAAGCACTCGCTGGTGATGCTGAAATACCTAATTGTCCATGTGAAAATGAATTTTCTAAATAAACACAGAACAAATTCAAAGATTCATTTTGAATCTTAATTATTGTGATTCTATATGTTGATTTCACTGGAAACTTCTTCGCTATTCAAAGAAAAATCATGTTCACTTGAGTTAATTCATTCTGTGAACTAAAAGCATGTTCGTTGTTTTTCTTGCTCAAAAGTGTGATGTCAGTACATGGCAGTTATAAAATCATTTATTGAAGCTAAAATGAAAGATTTTTGTGAAATTAATGCATAACTATAACGCAAGAGATATTGTAGTGATGTTAAAAATACAATTGAAAATGTTTCTTCACTTTTACATATCCTTTATGTACCTAAATCTATCAGGTAATAAATATAATCAAATATTTATGGTAATGTATAATATAGAAAAATAATAGCTGAGTCTTAGAGTATAATTACAAATAATAGTATGATCTATATGGGTTCGAAGTCTTCTTTCCCAATTTATTTTTATATTTTTCGTTTCTATTACGCATTTTATTTGCATGTTTATTACTATTCGTTAGTCTTAGTGAAGATCAATCTACTTGTGATTATCTTTGTTACTCGGAGAACGATGATGACTTATTGTCTTCCAGAGAATGTTTACTAATAAAACTATCTAATTTTCACACGTGATTACAGATGGGTATCTTGATTAATGGGAGGAGATCTCTTTGAAAAATTTTAGAATCAACTTATTTTTTCTACAGAGTTATGTAAATTGGATGGAATGTCTACTTAAATTGATTGAAGATTAGCTATTTACTTATTATACTAGCTATTAATTATTAATAAAACTTTCCTGGTGGCATTAAAATAACAGTGCTGATTAGAAAGAGAAAATTCAGTTGTTTTCTCACGCAAGTATGATGTGACAATAGATCTTAAGCCGTTCTGACACGTTTCTATGGGTATAATTCCAATGATTTTAAAGCCCGCAAATGTAGTACCAAAGAAAGAGATAATTTATAGGTCAAAGTTCATAAAAGAATAAGAAGTGAATTCGTTACTTTTTGGAAATATACCTTTTAATACGAATCATTAACACAACGGAATCAATGACCTAGACTCGAAAAGAGTCTGGTCATTGATAAATGACTTGCGTGCAAGTTGACCGATGATCATCTTGTACGCAAAGTTCTTTTTTGTTCTTTTCGAATGTATTATTCATCTCTTGTTGTTTTATTACTATTCTTTACTCTAACTGATAACCAATTTACCCGTGCTTGTATATTATTCAGAGAAATGTTCGTTGGCATATAGTATCCATCGCCAAAGTTTTCATCAATACAACTGCCTAATTTTGCATCTGACATAATACAACTGCCTAATTTGTATTATGTCAATACAACTGCCTTTGACATAATACAACTGCCAATACAACTGCCTTTGACATAATACAACTGCCTAATACAACAATACACCAACAATAACCATCAATACAACTGCCTAATATCAATACAACTGCCTAATTTTGCATCTTTTTATAGATTAAAAAACATTTTGACGAATTAAAAAATTTCGTAGAAAAGTTTAAGGATGAACATATTTTGGTATTTCGATAACAGGCATGAGATGTCAACCGACGTCAGTAATCGGATTGATTGAAGATCAACTACTTACTCATCGTTGAATTTCCATAAAATCATTTGATAAAAGTATTCAGTGGTAAATAGCAGATTAGAAAAGAAACATTCTGTTTTATTTTCATGCGAGAGAAACATCACGTCACAAACATTGCTAACAAAAAAAATATATATATGTATAGATATATTAAAATGGAAGATGTTTGTAAAATTTATTGATTTTTGTATTATGTTAATTGTTATATATATCCTTCTTAACTATTAATTAATGCACGATTATCATCTGAAAGATAAGACCTAACTTAATCTTTCAGGAAACCAACATCTCAGGCAGACACTTCGTGCCATTTATGGAATAAATTATAAAATTATGCAAATATTTGAATTTTTTGAAATTTTTATAACAGTTATTTTAAAAATATATTTATTAGTCAAAAAACTTTAATAGCAACTAATAGAAACTCAAATCAAAAGGTTTTATAAAATTTCATCGCATAGTCTTCGAGCTATTTCAATCTAAAGTTGTACCTGACAATAATGATGGTAAATAAATTATTATATAGAATATTATATAGATAGTATTCGATGGTAATTTTTATTCTTTTATGTTTATATAAATTATAAATATTGAAATTTGATTTTATTATATGATTATTAATTTATGAATTAACATTAAGATATTAAATTGATTTTAGGATCCATTATTATTTTCTGGTCCTCTCCGGAGGAATATCGATCCTTTTGATAAACGCGACGATGAAACTTTATGGAAAGTTCTGGATGAAGTAAGTTAAAATGATTGTTGATTTTCTTGTTCCATTGTGATATTTTATATCGAGTGGCCGTAAAGTAAGTTGAAATTATATTACTGGGTACTCTCCATCCTTTCATTACAAAATGACGAATACTACTTGTATCTGGGAGTCTAACAGGATAGTGCTCTAGACAACCCCTGAATTTCTAGATATTAGAAGTATTAAAACAAAAAAGTTATCTTAATTATGGTATAAAATATTACAGATTTTTTAAAATTTTCATACTAAATTAAATTAACTAAATATTAATTAGAGAGAATTAAAGTTATCAATTGTATTTCTCTCTAAAAAGTTATCTTAATTCTGGTATAAAATATTACAGATTTTTTAAAATTTTCATAATAAATTAAATTAACTAAATATTAATTAGAGAGAATTAAAGTTATCAATTGTATTTCTCTATGTTTCTAATAGTATATACACTTGGCACTTTTAGGTGCAATTAAAGAACGCTGTTCAAAATTTGGAAGGTGGATTGGATACCGAATTATCGGAACGAGGAAGTAACTTTAGTGTTGGAGAGAGACAACTAATATGCCTGGCTAGAGCCATCATTCATCGGAATAAAATTCTTGTATTGGACGAAGCCACTGCCTTTATTGATAAAGAGTACGATAATTAATTATTAATGCAAATCGGTGGAGAACTGTTAGCAATATTTTACACTAAAGTATCAATAATGAGAAACCACCATCTAATTGACTTTGAATGGATTAAAGCTTAATATCAATTAGAGAGGAATAACTCAACTATGTCGTAATTATTGCATAATAATTGTAATATATGACATTTTGACAAAAATTTCTATCATATGAAAGTGAGGAATTAAACAATTTTTGACAAAATTAAGATTTTTTTAGATAAATGATTCATCATTTATCTATAAAATCTATATGATAATTTGTTTTATCAACATTGATTGGCATTGATAACACCTATTATAGCTGTTTATAGCAGGAAAATTGCAATTATCTTTAGAAAATCCATAGCTGATGTATATGTTCTGTCCTTTATTCTTGCTCTTTGATTTTAATTTTCAATATGCTCCAACTTTAAAATTAAGAAATTGGATGTTTCAAATGGATATATGTCTGCTGATTTGACGTAATCAATATCATCTCTCTGTGATATATTTGTAGACTGGTATTCAATTTTTCTATACTTAGCTGAAATGGTGTATTTCCTTGATAATTACAATTAGTTTCATTATCAGTCATCCTTGATGCTGCTACATCAGATTATTCTGAAATTTCTGATGTTTTCCGAGATGACGTAAATAGGGAACGATTTTGTCATAAAGTATAATAACTGTTTTGGTGGAAAAAAAATTTATCGAAAAAATGCATTTGTTCTCTATATATTGTTAACAAAATATAAAAAAATCAGACATTTTTAACGAAAAATCATTTCCATTTGAACAATATCCAAAGCATATAGGTAATTTATAATGAAAAATTAATGAAAATTGGATGCCCGTATTTTTGATCAGGACTTAAGGAAATCAATCGTTAAAGCACACCAAAATATACCTAGTTTTCTCCATCAAAATCATCTAATAGCATATAAATTTCCCATTTATTCTTTGCATTATTGCTGTTTCTTAAATCTACTCAACAAACTGGACGCAACTTCAATGAATTCAGTAAAATTGAAATTTTCATGGCTTATTCTACAAAGTCAGGTTAAAATTACATTGTCGATGCATGTTTTACTTCAGAATCTGATAAAAGTCATCGAAATTGAATTGCTGATCAGGTGATTTCAGCAACTAGAACACATATTCAGAATGATCATGTATATCAATTTATTCGCATAAAAACTGGGTTTGTTTGTAATCTACCTAGCAGAATTGAATTTTGGAGTATTATTTTAATCTTTAATATCTGTGATGAACAAAATGAAATATTTTTTCAGACATCTTCAATGTTTTTCAACAAAATTGATCTATGAGGTTCATTAATCATTGGCATGTTTATAATGAAAATTCTTCAAATATCTTTTAATGTCATATTTTTCAATCAAATTCTATATTTATTTGCTTTTATTCATTTTTGAATCAATCATCATACATCATACAAACAAAGTCCATTTTGAAAGGCAGTTAAAAATCTGTTATGTCATTGGGATTGGTCGTAGGGAAAAATTTTGTTTTTCTATTCATAAGACCCAGATTCTATTTAGGGTCGCATTCGGAGAATTCCTGGTTCGAGGCATGTCCTTTTGATGCGTGTTACAGGAATCTGGCTGGTATGAATTCTGCATGCGCTATATTTTGCACTATAGTCTTTTCAACTAAAAATGTACTTTCAAGGGCAAATTCGATGATCGACGAGTCTTTTCAATTTATATTAACTATAGGGGATACAATGTAAAACGATTCGCAGTAGAGAATTTATCATCATTTTCAATTCGATGTTTCATTTAAAAACATAGTAATTGGATCAAAATATTTTAATCTTTATAAATACTTAAATTCCTTTTCTTTCCAAGTGTTGAGAATTTAACTGGCGTGTTTTCCATTTCCAGGTCATCGTCTGCACTTTTGTTTCCTTCGGTTAAAATTCTTTTAATTGTCGATGCATACTCAATAATATGGAGATGTTGTCACTTCTCACAGATTTCTGTCTTTTAATGTACCTATATATGGATCGTTTATTTTGAAGGTAAGTCCGTTTTTTTTAAAAACTGAAATATTACATTAAATTTAGTGTAAACTTCTATATATGTAATATCTCGTTGTTTTAAAAATGGACTTACACCACTTTCAAAATAAACGGTCCATATATTTAAAGTAACATTTCTAGCTTGATTGGATAATGTTTCTCCTTGCTTACAAACAACTGTATTATTCACCATTACTGCTAAATAATAAAAGACGATGACATCCTACATTGTATTTATTTAATTTTAAGTAATTAGAAATTTAATTTAATATTTAATAACATAACCATAATAAGTAAAGTATTAATTTAGCAATTTTTAAAAGATAACAAACATTTCAAATTTATTAGCAATGATAAAAAGTAAACTGCTATTAGATGAACGAAACAGAAACCGGTTATTCTATTGGATGAATTGACCTTTGCATTCCATAAATAAGGCAGCTCATCGTTCGTTGAAAAGAGTCGGAAAATATCCGAAAAATGATATAACGAGATTTCAGAGTAATGTAATAGATAATTAAATTTTTGGAATCACTGATTGTCATTCTGTGATTCCAAAAATTAACAGATAATGTAATTATCCAGATTATGATAGAAGTTCCATTGCAGTAATTATATATTTAAATAAAATATATGAATACTGCAATAGGAATACATCTCATTATGTTATTTAAAATCATAGGACACAATAATTTCGAGTAAACTTATAAAATTACTGTATATATGTATAACAGAAATAATATTATACTGAGCTTATTTTTAAAAATCAGCAGATAAAGAGATAAATACTATAAATTTGAATAAATAATTCAATTAATTTTATACTTCTTTTTAAACTAACTGTAAGATTAAGTATTCACAAAAAATCCATATCTCTTTCAGGACAGATTACATAATACAGAAAACAATCCGTGAGAAGTTTGCTACTTCAACTATTCTTACAATTGCTCACCGGCTAAAAACTATTATGGATTCCGATAGAATAATGGTAGGATATTTTAAAATACTATATTGTGTTCATTGATTTACCAAATCTTTTATCTTAATGAAACTCTTCAATATAATAAGATATAAATTCCAAATTCGCAGGTTTTACGAGATGGAAAAATTGAAGAATTCGACGAACCGTACAATCTCTTACAAAACCCCAATGGCATATTCTACAATATGGCAAAAATAGCAGGAAAAGATGTAAAAGATGTATCGAAACATCGTCAAATTATTCGTAAAGATATGCATTTAGAAATGAAGGGCCAAGATCAAAATCCGAAAGGAAATAAAAAATATACTGAACGAAAATTTTCTAATTCAGCAAATATCAAAGAAAATGAATCCGGAAATAACATCATGTGTATTGAAAAATCTTCACAACAGCATGAATATATCTGTGAAGACACAAAGATGTAATAAAGTTTTGCAGTGCTGTTTACGCTAATAATTTTTAAAGATAAAAATAATATTAAGTATATTCAAGGAAACGTGACACTAATTATAAAATGTGATGGTTTTCATCAATAGCATTTTTTCATAAATACCAATCCGAAGCTACACGGCATATTATTACATATCTTATCATGATACAATATAACTAGGAGAATATTAATCAAATCTAAACTACCCAAATGAAGTTCTATTAAAATATTCAATAATTATTAAAATGAAATTCAGTTTAAAAATTACACTAATAGTTAATTTGGTTGATATAGATTGTTACATTTAACTTATTATTAATAAAGTAATCTGTACTGAAAATGAAAATCTTCCTTGTATTACTGAAAAAAATAAATTTATATGTTTATTCAGGATTAATATTTGGATCAATCGTTGTATATTTGAATGCAACAATATCGTATTTAATAATATACACGAACTGTTTAATCAATATTCATAAAAATTTTAGCTATTCTATCGTTCGTACGCACTTTCGCTGTTATATCAGCATTTAGTTTTAATTACTGAGTTAAATATGAAGAATTACAGTCTAGAAATGAATAATCGAAAAATATTATATAATTTATTTGTAGTCTCATTGTATTTAGTAAATAAAAACTTGAATATTCTGAATGTTTTTTGATTCAATTTATTTATTTTAAAAGAATTTTTAGAAGATAAAATTCAAATTTAATAATTTATTTATAATTTTTTCCGTTCCAACTTTATATTTTATTGTTGTGAGATAATATTCTCTTCCTTATAATCTTTAATATATTCTTGTAAAAGTATAAAAGCATTTCGTATAACTTATAGTTAGTTCTAAAACGATTTTCATATGCTCTGTTGAGGCTGAGTTTACAGGAAGTTGATTGGTTATAAAATGTGCCAATTTATATTCTTGTAAAAGTTATAAAAACATTTCATATAACTTATAGTTAGTTCTAAAAAGATGTTCGTCTGCTCTGTTGGGGCTGAGTTTACAGGAAGTAGATTGGTTATAAAGTTTGCCAATTAGAAGCTGAACGTGGAAACTAAAAATGGACGTGTCCGTTCGGACTGAAAATAAGGTTAAGGTATATAACCGGAATGGGTTAATTACAACGCTTTAAACTGAAAGACTAATCGCTGCTAACTATTTCAAGCAAGGTAGACTTAACAATTATGAACTGAGTAAGTAAGTAACACGCTCTGATATCATTTTAAAAATTTTTGAATATGGGTAATTATGAGTACGATATTAACAGGTTTATGTTTTTAAATATTTAATATATTAATATAACTATACCGTATTTGTTTTGCCATCATATATTATACATAAACAATATATATGTATATATATATTTCCATCGAGGAAAAGAATGAAATGTATTTGCCTAAACATAATTTTTTTGAAGTTTAACTCAGAAAAAACTTCATATCGAAAGATTGCCGGCGATCTTTTAGGAAACATAGGATTTTGATATAATTCTTTTCGATAGTGTTGATCCATGCATCATATGCTGTAAGCTGCTGTGCCTGCCCAGTAAACACCCGTTTAAAGAGAGTGGTGGTGGAAGTTGACACTTGATTTCTACAGCGTCACCAATGCTTTTATTCAATTCTGTATAATTATGAGTACGATATTAACAGGTTTATGTTTTTGAATATTTAATATATTAATATAACCGGTATTTGTTTTGCCATCATATATTATACATAAACAATATATATGTATATATATATTTCCATCGAGGATAAGAATGAAATGTATTTGCCTAAACATAATTTTTTTAAAAGTTTAACTCAGAAAAAACCTGATATCTAAAGATTGCCAGAGATCTTTTATGAAATATAGGATATATCGAGGTAAGATGACGAATTTGATATAATTCGGAAACTTTTCGTTGGTGGTGATCCATGCATCATATGCTGTAAGCTGCTGTGCCTGCCCAGTAAACCCCCATTTAATGAGAGCTGGTGGAAGTTGACACTTGATTTCTACAGCGTCACCAATGCTTTCATTCAAATCTATATAAATTTCCCCTTGATTAGGATAGAATTGCTTAATGAGAGCGGTGGTGGAAGTTGACACTTGATTTCTACAGCGTCACCAATGCTTTTATTCAATTCTGTATAAATTTCCCCTTGATTAGGATAGAATTTAACTTACATACAATCATATATTTAAATGTTATGCAATATTTTATGTATGTCAGTGTCCATTTAGTTTCTATTATTGATAGCAAAATCACCTTGCGACGTTTAATTTTTGGCATAAAAGTAGAGTTATAAAAATTTACAACCGGAGCAAGGTGATGGGGTTATGATGATGAATACTTTACCCAACATGCCCGTTATGTAATTGTATAAAAACTGATGAAGAGAGCTCACGATTTTTATCCTTACTTCCTAATGTATTACAAAACATCACATAGATTTAACTAATCAAGAAAGAAAATTGGTGAAGATTGATAGAGAAAAATCTTCTCAATGCAGAAATACGTTATTTATCAAAGTAAAGAATGGTTGGCAAGAAGATTGCTCCAACTATGAAGAATTCAGTGCATTTGTGATTATTGCTAAAGACAATAGGTTAGTTATTTTACCTCGGCCAGTAAGTAAGATGAATTTTTGAAGCATGTCTGAATATATCTTTTTCCCTGCATAAGCATTTGACATATCATTTTCCTAACATAAGTGTCTTTCCGGGTTAGTTATCTTACTTCGGCCAGGAAGTAAGATGAATTTTTGAAGTATGTCTGAATATATCTTTTTCCCTCTATAAACATTTGACATATCATTTTCCTAACATAAGTGTCTTTTCCAACTGCATTGGAAATTCCACCTCCAATGCAATTTAGGAAAGACAAAAGTGAAATACTATCAGCCAAATGGTTTCTTATTGAAATATAAGCTGTTTAATATAAATATCTAAAATGACCTTAACATGAATTCTCATTTAAAATCTCCTGATCTTTTACAGAAACATAATTCTTAACAAATCGGATGCAAGTGTTAAGTTATTTTTGAAATGCATTTTTTTCATGTCGTTTAAAAAAATCACTTTAACTCTTGCATAAAAATTTAAGGAAGCGTAAATTTAACACTTTCCTTTTAGTGAAATTTCAATGTTTCTCTATTCAATTTTTGAAACGCATTTTTTTCATGTCGTTTAAAAAAATCACTTTAACTCTTGCAAAAAAATTAAGGAAGCGTAAATTTAACACTTTCCTTTTAGTGAAATTTCAATGTTTCTCTATTCAAATACCATTTTATTGGCTGACGTTCTTAGCTGTATATTCTAACTGATTGATTTTAATTTTCAATGTGTTCCAAAAAATTTCGATTCGTTATTTTTATTTCTGCTCTCACTCGTCCAGAATTCTTCTTCTTCTTCACTTAATAATATGGAGGCTATAGCGAGCTTTTTCCTCCGATGACGAAAATTTAGTAAAGCAGGTTAAGTGAAACGATTGGTGGTCCGAATGTACTCGTCCAGAATTTTTCAAACATTGTCTAATATAGGGGTCGGCAAACAGCGGCTTGCGAGCCACATGCGACTCTTTGAGTACATAAATATGACTCTGAAGTAAAATTGAAAATAAAAACAAAACTATGATAAAAGAATTAAAAGAAGAAAAATGCAGTCTGAACAAAAGCAGACTGCTATAAAAGACGTACAAAAGGCAGACTCAAAGATTTTCAATACTTGGAATAGTCTTCTAGATTTATATAATGAATTGGAAAAATTTGCATCTGGTATTCTCAATATTTTCGGGTCTACATATTTATGTGCGCAACCGTTTTATAAAGTAATTTCATTAAATGTAAATTGAGGATCCAAATTAATGTTGCCAATTTGCAAGAAAAATGCAGTCTGAACAAAAGCAGACTGTTATGAAAGAACTACAGAAGGCAGACTCAAAGATTTTTCGATACTTGGAATAGTCTTCTAGATTTATATCATGAATTGAAAAAATTTGCATTTGGTATTTTCAGTATTTTGGGGTCTACATATTTATGTGGGGAATCGTTTTATAAAGTAATTTCATTAAATGTAAATTGAGGATCCAAATTAATGATGCCAATTTAGAATCATGTTTTTAGTTAAAGACGACTATCTACAAACCGAACATTCAGAAAGTTTCTATGGAAAGGTAAACTCATTGCTCACACTGATTAAAATCAATGAGAGAAATTTTTGTGTGATATTTTCTTCATTGCCAATTTGGAATCATGTTTTTAGTTAAAGACGACTATCTACAAACCAAACATTCTGAAAGTTTCTAAGGAAAGGCAAACTCATTGCTCACTGTGATTAAAATCAATGAGAGAAATTTTTGTGTGATATTTTCTTCACTTAATAAATATATAATTAATATTGTAACTTATTATAACATTACTTTAAATTTTTACTTATTGACATTTTCTTCATTTAATAAATATATAATTAATATTGTAACTTATTATAACATTACTTTAAATTTTTACTTATTTCTAAACATATATTTATGGCTCTACAATAATTTTTTAATTTTTGTGAGGGACAGGTTTGTCTCTTCTGTCTCAAAGAATGCCGAACCCTGGTCTAATAGATCGATTCATTAAAACCATTCCTAAATTATGACAGATAACTAAGTAGTTTAATAACCTTTAAACTACTTATCTGCTTTTATGAAATTCAGCAATGATGTTATATGACTAAATTATATATCGATGACGCATTCTTCAATCGTATAGAATCGTTTAATCGTATAGAATAGAACTTAATTTTTTAACAAAATGTTAAATTGTAGTATTAGTAATAGATGATGCCAAACGATAAGCAACATAAGTCCGTTTGTTATTGTTAACATCTAACAAAATTACATCACACTTCTGATATGAAGTAATCATAACGCAAAACACATTTTATGACATGATAATGAGAAAACAATATATTCCCTCATGATGATAAGAAATGACGGCATCTTCACGTCATGGTAGCATCTATAAATGAACGTCAAAATCGACACGTAAAAGTATTGGATTTCAAATATTAAATAAATAAAATACAAATGACATATTCGGAAAGTAGATTTATTGTTCTTGCTGGACTGTTAATTATTATTAATTTAAAATTAATAGTAATAATAATTATTAAATTAATAATAGTCTTAAGTTATTATTAAAAATGATTGATGGTGTATTATCAATAAATAAAATTCGTGTGTTTTTATACTTTCAGCAGAAATTTTGAATTTTTAAAATATAATAGAACTCACTTTTCTTGATAAAATCGGACTAGAAATATTTAGAAGGAAATGAACAGCAATCCTTGTTTTATTTTTTTGAATTTTTAAAATATAATTGAACTCATTTTTCTTGATAAAATCGGACTAGAAATATTTAGAAGGAAATGAACAGCAATCCTTGTTTTTAATTTTATCCAAAAATTATTATTATTCATTTTTGAATCCATCAAAGAATGGCTATTTTGATCGGCTATTTAAAGTATATTGTTATGTTGCTCGGAATAGTCGCGACGAAAAGTTTTGGCTTCCGATTTATGTGATCCAGGTGTAATTTCAAGATCCATCCTTAGGAATCATGAATGAAGCACGCTTCCTTTTCAGGAATGTGAGAGGCGTGTAGTCCTGTATGAATTCGTCACGTTCTTAGTCACTAATGCCGGAAAATATTTATTTATTTAAACCCTTCACCCTATAAATAATGTAAATAATGAGTAACTCCTTTATTCAGAAAAATAAGCCTTATTAATTACTCTAGATGCTCTATTCCAAAAAAAATCGTGATGTTTTCTCTAATCTATAAGTTGGCAGAGAAAGAAAGTCTATCTTACGGAAGTAGAATTGAGGAACATTAAAAGATAAATTGTTGAAAATAAGATCCCCTTGACATATTGATCGTGATGTTTTCTCTACTCTATAAGTTGGCACAGAAAGAAAGTCTATCTTAAAGTACAGAAAGAAAGTCTATCTTAAGTAGAATTGAGGAACATTAAAAGATAAATTGTTGAAAATAAGATCCCCTTGACATATTTTGTAATCATTTTAACATCGTAAGCTTTTACTATCTCAAAAAGGAAGGCAGATTTAAAGTATTACTGATTTGTTCAGAATGAGAATTTACACAGTATATGTCAAGAAATAATGCAAATATTAGGGGTTTCATAATAATTTATAACATAAGCTGATAGATAAAGATTATTCTTTGAAATAAATTTTTTTGTTAAAATTTAAAAAATAATACAAATATAATTTAAATTTAAATAATGCAGATATAGATCTGTCTATAGTTTCTGACTTGTTGATCCTCATCTATTCTCTTTTGTTATAATGTGAGAATTCCCATATCGTAGAGTTTCTACCTAATAGTCGAAAACCTGAATAGGGAATCCGCGAATACCGGGAATCGACTGTATTTTAACACATATCTTAGAGTTTCTACTTAATAGTCGAAAACCTGAATAGGGAATCCGCGAATACCGGGAATCGACTGTATTTTAACACTTAAATCAAAATAAATTTAGGTTTTCCTCTAATGAAGAATGAGTGTAATTGAAAACACGTGGCATCTTCACGTTATGGTGGCATCTATAAATGAACGTCAAAATCGACACGTAAAAGTAATGGATTTGAAATATTAAATAAATCAAATATAAATGAAATATTCGGAAAGTAGATTTATTGTTCTTGCTGGACTGTTAATTATTATTAATTTAAAATTAATAGTAATAATAATTATTAAATGAATAATAGTCTTAAGTTATTATTAAAAATGATTGATGCTGTATTATCAATAAATAAAATTTGTGTTTTTTTATACTTTCAGCAGAATTTTTTGAATTTTTAAAATATAATAGAACTCATTTTTCTTGATAAAATAGGACTAGGAATTTTTAGAAGGAAATGAATTTATAATATTTCTAGATATATGAAAATAATTAACAATACAGTATATGCTAAATACTGTTATACTTTCAGCAGAATTTTTTTTAATTTTTAAAATATAATTGAACTCATTTTTCTTGATAAAATCGGAGTAGAAATATTTAGAAGGAAATTAATTTATAATATTTCTAGATATATGAAAATAATTAACAATACAGTATATGCTAAATACTGTGCATTTTTCATTTATTCACAAAAACACAGCAATCCTTGTTTTTAATTTTATTCAAAAATTATTATTATTCATTTTTTAATCCATCATCAAAGAATGGCTATTTTGATCGGATATTTAAAGTATATTGTTATGTCGCTCGGAATGGTGGGGACGAAAAGTTTTGACTTCCGATTTATGTGATCCAGGATGAATTTCGAGATACATCCTTAGGAATCATGAATTGAAGCACGCTTCCTTTTCAGGAATGTGAGAGGCGTGTTGTCCTGTATGTAGGGACGAAAAGTTTTGGCTTCCGATTTATGTGATCCAGGTTGAATTTCGAGATCCATCCTTAGTAATCATGAATTGAAGCACGCTTCCTTTTCAGGAATGTGAGAGGCGTGTTGTCCTGTATGAATTCGTCATGTTCTTAGTCACTAATGCCCGAAAATATTTATTTATTTAAACCGTTAATCCTATAAAAGAATGTAAATAATGAGTGACTCCTTTATTCAGAAAAATAAGCAATATTAATTACTCTAGATGCTCTATTCCAAAAAAATCGTGATGTTTTCTCTAATCTATATGTTGGCAAAGAAAGAAAGTCGTCTTACGGGAGTAGAATTGAGGAACATTGAAAGATAAATTGTTGAAAGTAAGATCCCCTTGACATATTTTGTAATCATTTTAACATCGTAATCTTTTACTATCTCAAAAAGGAAGGCAGATTCAAAGTATTACTGATTTCTATAGAATGAGAATTTACACAGTATATGCCAAGAGATAATGCATATATTAGGGGTTTCATTATAATTTATAACATAAGCTAATAGATAAAGGTTATTCTTTGAAATAAATTTTTTTTGTTAAAATTTAAAAAATAATACAAACATAATTTAAATTTAAATAATGCAGATATAGATCTGTCTATAGTTTCTGACTTGTTGATCCTCATCTATTCTCTTTTGTTATAATGTGAGAATTCCCATATCTTAGAGTTTCTATCTAATAATAGAAGACGTGAATAGGGAATCCGCGAATTCCGAGAATCGACTGTATTTTAACACTTAAATCAAAATAAATTTAGTTTTTCCTCTAATGAAGAATGAGTATAATTGAAAACACGTTCAATCCATGGATTAGCGAGTTTCCATTAACACCACTATATTTAGTCGTCGTGTATTTAAAAACTAATGATAATTGATTTCAAGATTCTACTGAGAAGTGCTTGTATATGAATTATAAACAGATAACTGGTAGTAAATAATCATTCACATATGAAGTGCGTGTATATGAATTATAAACAGATATCTGGTAGTAAATAATCATTCACATATAAAATATTTTCTCAATTCATATTTTGCTTCTCAAAATTAACAACAGAAATGGATTGAACGTGTTTTGGAATTACATTCTTCAATTTTACGATATTTGTTCAAATGACCGTTTTGAGTTTCGCCCGTTTTCTTCTAGGATTTGGATGTTTAATAAGAAGTTAAACAAAATAATATAAATAAATCAATTTAACCATTAGTATAGTAATATTTTTGAATTAGGTCCGTTTTGAGTTTCGCCCGTTTTCTTCTAAGATTTGGATGTATAATTAGAAGTTAAACAAAATAATATAAATAAATCAATTTAATCATTAGTATAGTAATATTTTTGAATTAAATTGCATTTTAATAATTATTTAATATTTTACGTAATATCGTTTCGTTAGTTTAGATTATTTGATTAATATTCACCTAGATAAATTATGATACAATATTAAACAGTAAGCGTTTAGCTTCAGATTAAGTTGGACTGTTACTTATAAAAAAAAATACCATTAATTAAAAACAAAATCACATTTTATATTTAATGCAACTTCATCCTTTGTATCTTTAGCATAATTTTCAGCTTTGAAAACTATTAGCGTAAACAATACTATAAAAATATATCACAACTTTGTGTCTTCACAAAAATATCCAAGCTGTTCTGAAGATTCTCCACTAAACATAAGATAATTTTCGGATTCATTTTCTTTTGTTTCTATATCAGAAAATTTCACTTCAATCTAGATAAATCATTATACAATATTAAACAGTAAGCGTTTAGCTTCAGATTAAGGTGGATTGTTACTTATAAAAAGAAATACCATTAATTAAAAACAAAATCACATTTTATAATTAATGCAACTTTATCCTTTGTATCTTTAGCATAATTTTTAGCTTTGAAAACTATTAGCGTAAACAATATTATAAAAATATATCACAACTTTGTGTCTTCACAAATATATCCAAGCTGATCTGAAGATTCTCCACTACACATATGATAATTTTCGGATTCATTTTCTTTTGTTTCTATATCAGAAAATTTCACTTCAATGACGTTTATATTCCTTTCTGGATTTGCACTTTGTCCTTAATTTCTAAATGCATTTCTTTAGTAATAATTTGAAGATATTTTGATATATCTTTTCCTGCTGTTTTTGCCATATCGTAAAATATACCATTGGGATTTTGTAAGAGAATGTATGGTTCGTCGAACTCTTGAATTTTTCCATCTCGTAAAACCTAAAAATTGGGAATTTATAATTTGTTGAACTCTTCAATTTTTCCATCTCGTAAAACCTAAATATTTGGAATTTATATTTTATTATATTGAACAATTATATTAATTAAAATATTTTGATAAATTACTGTATAAATTGCAGTAATTTAAAATTTCCTACCATAACTCTATCGGAATCCATAATAGTTTGTAGTCTGTGAGCAATTGTAAGAATAGTTGAAGACATAAACTTCTCACGGATTGTTTTCTGTATTATGTAATCTGTCCTGAAAAATATTGAATTTTTCAAACATTTAACCTTAGTTTTAAAATATTATAAAAGATAACTGAATTATTTATTCAAATAAACAGGATTTATTTTTTCAACCGATCATTTTTCTTAAAAATAAGTTTAACATAATATTACTCCATATAGTACTTTTATAAGTTTATTAGAAATTATTGCGTCCTATATTATAAGATAGAATAATGAGATCTATCTCCATTACAGTATTCACAAATCTCATTTAATGAAATATATGAATATTGTAGTATAATGAGGAGTGAAATAGTAGATTAAGCATAACATACTTTTATTTATTGTTCTAATAATGAGCAATTAATAAAGTATCAATTTTTGACAAATCTCATTTAATGAAATATATGAATATTGTAGTATAATGAGGTGTGAAATAGTAGATGAAGCATAACATACTTTTATTTATTGTTCTAATAATGAGCAATTAATAAAGTATCAATTTCAAAATGTTTGATGATTTGATGAGTTTTGTTTACTGTTTATATTTAGAAATATAATAAATTGAAAATATTCATAAAAATAAAATAAAATTTTCCAAAGACTTATTCTTTAAATTTCACAAAAATTCAAATTTCAAAAATTAGAATTCAAAAATCCTAATAATCTGGAAGGTCAAAAGTTTCAATCTCTATTTTTATTTCTATTGTGTTGGAAACATCAAAGAAATTGTCAAATATTATTCTGTAAAAAACAACATGTAATCATGTTGCACCTATTGCTTCACCTATTGCAGTATACAGTAAAATTTTCTTTGAAATGAGTTAAATAAACAAAAAAACTGTAATCTCAATCTTATTAAATTATAAACGAATACAATTTTTACGTTTTCTATAATATTGTTATTCCCTAATTTCTATAATATTGTATTTCCCTAACTTTCCCCTACCAGTAATTTTGAATTTTTTTTTAACATATTTTACGCCACCTTTCCAATCAGGGAGATTACTAAGGGGGTGGGGCCTTTATATTATTCCAATATGTGATTACATCCTATTTTTAATAAAACATTAATTTGATAATTTCTTTGATGTTTCCAACAGAGATGAAATAAGAATAGAGTTTAAAACTTTCCCCTTCCAGTAATTTTGAATTTTTTTTTAACATATTTTACGCCACCTTTCGAATCAAGGATATTACTAAGGGGGTGGGGCCAGTTCCAACCACGAGCTGCACCCACACCCGTGGAAAGGGACCAGATGAAATAAGAATAGAGTTTAAAACTTTCGCCTTCCAGTAATTTTGAATTTTTTTAACATATTTTACGCCACCTTTCCAATCAGGGAGATTACTAAGGGGGTGGGGCCAGTTCCAACCACGAGCTGCACCCACACCCGTGGAAAGGGGCCAGCTGGTGATGGACGGGGATCACCGGGCAGGGCCCAGTACCCAGAAAAAAATCCGGGACTAGACCCGGGACCGAACTTGGGCCTCCTGCGTGGCACGCCGAGAGCATTATCACTAGGCCATCCGGCCGCCAGTATTTTTGAATTCTAATTTTTGAATTTTGTTGTTAGGTTAGGTTAATTTAGAGCCATAACGCACGAGGGTTATATTGCATCTGGGGCGGCCACTTATAGAACCTATCGGAGGCTGAATCCGTATCATCCTATTCGGATCCCAAACACGTATGATGAGGTCAACCGATGAATGTAGAATAGAGTTTAACCGGCTTGAAAAACTGAAAGTTTGGGATCCGAATTTGAACCAGGATATTTGATGAACAGCTCAATATCATCTGTTTTATAGAGATTCGGAAGTAAAACGTACTTCAAGAATGTAATTTAATTCATTTAAAGTCTTCAGGCTAAAATGAAGAGACGTGGAGAAGCATTCTCTACTCTGTAAATGAAGTGATGTGACCTGTAAACCACTAGTTTCGACCAAATTTACAATATAAATGATTATTACATAAGTTAATGCACTCTGATATAAAGGGAGAAGGACACCCTTTCAATTTAAATTCTTCTGCAGGTCGTATGGTTCAAATAATTCCGACAAAGTTTGGTATAGCTCTACAGATGTTTCTTAAATTATATCAAAGTTCCTTAATAATTCCGCATCAATCGGATAGGAAATAGTGAAATTTAATGCTTGTTAACATATTTTCGTTAATAATTCATTCTCAGAATTTTATCTTTGTTTCCATCCAAAAATTAATGATATCTAATCACAAACATCTAATACATAAAAATATAAGCTAATTATAATATTGTATTGAGAAATCAAGATATTTGCTACAGTTTGGAAGCAGCTACTTAGTTTAGAATTTAAGAAAATAAAGCAAATTATAAATACGTTTTACTGCACTGTCTATACTAATCATCTTCGAACTTTATAAATTACTGTAATTTATATTCATACTGAGATTACTGAGATAAATTTTGTTTATTTTTGCCAGTATAATTCTATATATGACTAACAATGCTTTATATTTATTATCATATCATTTAGAATTTTTTTCTACTTAAGGATTTGTTTTGGAGAGCAGCAAGAAATATCTTGCTGCTCTCTAAATATACATTTAATGTAAAATATATAAAAATGTAGTGATATGTGTGAAGTGTATAAATAATTAGCATCTAAATATAAACGCGTATAAATATATTTTATATATTATATATATTCAGTGGGTGATCGGTTAACGAACTGTTCGGATAACGAACACTTCACAGAACAAACTGTGTGACAACTGTGCGGACTGACGGAATGACAGGTCGGCCGGATGGCCGCGTGGTAAACCTGTGGCTTACCATCCTGGAGGATCCGGGTCCCACTCCTCCAATTTTTCAGGAGGGATCCGGGCCCGTCCGTTGAACCTCATCCTTCAACCATCCGGTTGGCCATCATGGGTCCCACTCCTCCAATTTTTCAGGAGTGATCCGGGCCCGGCCGTTGAACCTCATCCTTCAACCATCATGGTGTTGGCCATCCTGTGATAAACTCTATAAGTGGCCGCCGCCCAGATAAAAATATCTCATGAGAATATGGCAGCTTAACTAACCTAACGGAATGGCTTAGGCCTTGCATGTTCGTGGACTTATGGGTAAGGATAAGGAAACAGTAATTTTCCTGATTAAAATGAACTCGGAGATAACTTAAAACAAATCAAAGATTTATTAAAGAAGGCAAGAGAAAGATTTTACAATATTTTGGTGTTAGAATGGCATCCATACCAGGTTGAGATCAATAGGCTTGGGGATCTGTACAACGACAATGCTATTAATCACTTCCAAAAAATCCTGAAGAGAGAAAAGCAATCGAAATCATTGGACAGATTCTTCGGAAAATAATAAACATATAATAGATTAAAATGGCTATATATGTATATATTATTGTTATTACATATAAATAAACATAGTAAGAAATTACATAATTTTTTATTTATGTTTTTTTGGGTCTCCGGAACGAATTAATAGATCGGATTTTTATTTATTTTTTTTTTTGGGTCTCCAGAACGAATTAATCAAATTCCCATAAAAAATTTGTTTTTTTGGAGTCTCCAGAACGAATTAATCAAATTCCCGTAAAAGCCTATGGTAAATCGATGATTGGTTAACGAACAATTAGGATAACGAACATTGTCTTGGAACGGATTATGTTCGTTAACCGATTACCCACTATTATAAACATTTAATAGAAAGAATGATAGATAAGTGCCAAAAAATTTTGGTTTATTCATAAAAGCAGTAATTGAAAAAAAATTTATAATTATTTTTTCTCAAGCATTAATAAAGAATTGAAGAAGATCATGAAAAATTAGATTAATTGATTTTTTTAATATATATATATTAATTTCAGATGATTTTCATGTTTTATTGCGAGAATAGAATAAAATTTCATTCAGAAAATAATCAGATCCTGAAAGCAAATAAGGTGAAAATGAAATCAGTGAAATCAGAATGATATGTTTACAGACTAATTTTAAGGCACCCCCTGGAGTAAAAGGAAAACAAAAATAAATAAGTGATAATAATAGAAATAATAAAGTTAATTTTTCCAGAATTTGTTGAAGTTAATGGCAACTCTAATGAAAAATGATCTTTGCATCTGGTATATTCCTCTTAGCAGAATTACAAAAGAAACAAAAAAGCATTGTCACAAGGTGTTAATGCTAAAGATATATAGAATATGATACATTCAAAATTAAATAAGAGTTCTAAATCATTCTATGTAAATTTCAATTTCATTTTTGCAACTTATTTCTATGTTAAAGTGCGAGTAAGAAGTAGAAATTCATCAAAGTTTCTCTCTGATGAATTTGGAATCGATTCAATTAATAATTTTTTATAAAATACGATTATCTTGGCAATGATAAATATTCCATAGGAATGGCCATTTTTAAAATTTAATGAATATAAATTAAAATAGATGGATAATGAATTTTAAATTTAATGAATACAAATTGAATAAATGGATGATAAATAGTAATGAAAAAATAAAAGAGAGTAAATACAATTTTTAAATCATAATCAAATTAATGGAATAACAGATCTCAGGAGATATCTTCCGTTACACTATTACTAGTTACAAATGATTAGTTTCAACCGCATAATTTAATACATTTGTCATATTAATTGAAATTTTCCGGAGGCTACGAGAAAATGATTAGTGACCGTATTCTATATACTACAATCTTTCCTCTAACATATACTGCAATATATACATATATATAAAATCCCTGATATATACTATGCTATAATAATTTACAATATATATTTTTGAAAACTATACTATACAACTTTCCTCAAAAATTTTACTTGTTCGATTTTGTTCCAAGTTTTACGAGATCTTAAAAATTGTATACTGTAATCACTAAAAATTATAAAATTCTCCAATAATTTCATTTGTAAATATAGAAAGCTTCCGAAATCAACCCAATGTATTTTTTCTATAAAGCTGATTTTGGAAATGCCAAATATAACTACCGCGTGGTAAAGCTCTGGCTTACCACCCTGGAGGATCCGGGGCCTACACCTACAGTTTTCAGGAAGGGTCCGTGCCCGGCCCGTTGAACCCCATCCTTCAACCATCCGGTTGACCCCATCATGGGTGTTGGCCAGTCTATGATGAGCTCTATAAGTGGCTGCCGCAAGATAAAGAATATCTCATGAGGACATGACAGCTTAACCAAACTAACCTAACCTAACCGAATATAACTGATGCAGTAGTTTCCAGGTCCTGCCGGCGGCTAATATTTGTCAATATAAATTGTATAGATATAATGCTGATGGAATGCCGTTTGGAAGAATGTTAAATTTCCAACTGAATGATCTAAGTTCTATAGTGAATCTTGCCAATTGGATGATCTAAGTTCTATAGTGAATCTTGCATCTTCAATTCTTTCAGAAGGGATCCGAGTCCGTCCCGATAAATCTCAATCTTCAAACCTTCCGGCCAACTTCATCACAAGTATTAACTAGTCTCTGATGGTTCTGAAATGATACAACTGTATACAGTATATCCTTTGTGTGATAGGCCAACTAAATACAATACTGAATATCAGAGATATAAATTGTTATCACATATGAAACACAAATTGATTGCAGCTTATTTTTGATGACTTAGTGCTATATCTTATGAATTATATTAGATAAGATTAAAGATAATTTTTACTACGCTGCCGAATAACATTTGAAATATTATTGACGGCGGCCACTTTTAGAACCCACCACTGACTGGTCAGCATCTGCACTTAGGTCAATGAAAAGGCTCAATAGTATGGGCCGGACCCTTCCTGAAAAATTGGAGGTGTGGCATTCTAATCCTCCAAAGTGGTGAGTAACGTTTATCACGCGGTCATTCGGTAGACTCTTTTATATCGAAGTTATTACAGACCAGCCCAGGAACCACAACGATTTTTATGTGGTACCTGATGAAATAATGTTTTAGGAGTTCGTTAACGCATCTACTAAAAATCAGATATCGGCAATGTTACAGTAAAAGAGATTTAAAATGGAAATAAGTAGAAAGTTGGGCAAAATCTAGATCTGAAAAACATGGTACCTGTTATCTGGAATCAAACATTTCCGTATTTTTGCTTTTATCGTATTTTTAACGTCATCGAACATTAAATCTTATTTTCTTTTCGTATAACACGGTATTTTTTATATTTGGATTATTTGCTTTATATCAAAGTAATCATTTTCAAATTTTATAAAGATTAATTTAAAATATATCCTGTTGTGACTAATAAATGTTATAATTATCAGAAACATATAAATCACCTTTTCATTCTGATTATAAAAATATGCTTGTATCTCATCATCTCACAAATTTTTGGATTAAATGAATTTTTTTCCATGATAAATAATAAAATTTTAAAATAAAACGTGGTGTGTCCTATAATTCTGCAAATAACTTACAGTAAATTTAAATGTGGAAATTGTTTATACAAGATATACAAGACAAAAGTTTCCTATAATAATATAAATACACAACGAAGAATTGTACTGTGTATCTGATTTTATATTCGATTTCGGCTTTCCCTCCAAGTAATGCAGTTATACAAAAAATACAGATTTTCAGGAGTTATTTCTTTCTTTTTTTTAGCTCTTTTAATTTAACAAAAATTGTTGTCAGATTATCATACTGATTTGATGTCTGTCTCAAAAAATAAATTTAGAATCAACTGGCGATCTTTTTTGAGAAATTCGACAAAGACGACTTTTTGACATTCCAAAAATAGCGGACATGTGAAGAAAGTAAGCGGATTAGTTCCCTCCAGAACATCTTGTATTATTTGAATATAGTGAGAATTCGTTTAGAATTTTAATACTATATTAATCATTTATGTTCAATGATTCTTTGATAAATAATTAAGATAATTAGGCTTGATCCGTTAGAAAGATCCTCTTGTTCCATTATTAATCATCCGAAAATTAGCTTAAAAAATGCATCGAGATGATTAAAAATTAATCAAAATCTGTTATACAATTAGTTAGGATTCGTGTGTTTCACAGATTAGCTTAAGATTTTTTGACAGAGATCATCTTAAAGCAATATTTTTTATTTTACATGTTTATGGAAATTACAGAAAATATCAATGTATTCTAATAAATTCTAAAGTCAAAAAAATAAATTTATTATTAGCATAAAATATTCTCTGCATAAGAAGGAATCACATAGTATCTTTCTTTAATAAAATACTAATAAAAGGAATGGTAACATTTGATCCCATAGATTCACTATTTATTTTCTGTGTTGAAAGTTTAGCTTGCTAACATAATATTACTGATTATAAAATAATTTTTAATTTAAAAACAAAATAGAAAACCATTTTGAAAATACATTAGGTGATTACATTCCACAAAATAATATCAACTAAATTGCATAATTTCAAAAAAAGTTAAGGCTGGAGACACTCGGGAGCCGAATCGGCGCGTCGTTTTTTGTTATTAAAATAAACCATACACATCGTCATTCAAGCAGCGCAGGCCACCATTCCCTATGAGCGAGTTTTTCGCTGCACGAACGCTTACTCACTGCCTGACGCATGCTTATTCACTGCTTACTGAGTAAAGTGCGCTGCACTCACGCTTACTCACTGTCATTCAAAATGACAATGTTTAGTTTTTCAAGCAGCAGTAAGCGATCACGAATCCTCATATTCTTATTTAGAATGAAGTGTTCAGAGGACGGTGTTTTGGAACTGTTCTGAAGCGACGATTACAAAAATAATTTAAATCAAAAATTTCAACGATTAGATAGAGTATAACGATTGCACTTTTACAACGTTATGGCGCCATTTCATGTTGGCGCGTATAAAAAGATATTATCAGTCGTATTGGTTTCGACATGCGTATGCCGAATAGTTCGCAGCGTCATGTATAATGAGAATAATTAAACTAAGTTATTTAACGTATATGTGCAGAGCGGCTCTTATGTGTACAGTTAATGTGCAACTACGATGCTGAGCGGCAAAAAACACGTCGCATATCTTTGGCCTAAGAATCTGGCAAAAATCAAACGTACCTACTAATAATATAAATTAATTTCTCATTTTCATTAAAAATTTCGAATAATTATCATTGATATATTACTATGGGCTGCGGTCCGACTCAGCCCAAATTCGACTCAGTCCAAATTTTTTAGTATTGCGTATATTAAATTTCTTTTGCTTGTACTCGTAAGCTGTTTTTCTCTCCGAATATTAATAAATATTATTAATTATTTATAATTATTATACGATATCTATAGTATAGTGAAAATAGATCAATTAAAACTTATAGAAATACAGGTTAATATCTCATTCCGAAATTATTAATTATTATACAGTAATACCCCAAAAGTTACGCGATAGGTGGGACCGATGAAAATCGCGTAAGTCGGGATACAACTTTGAATATAAATACATATAAATTTTGTTTAATTGAGACCAATGATTCACAAAAACAGTAGTTTAGAAGAAAAATATTTAATAAAATTGCAGTTCTTTACACATATAGTATTAATTTTATTACGAAAATACGATTCAATTCGGAAAAGACGTATCCAAGAGTCGCTCCAGACCCTGAGACAGTTCCCTGTGCCCAAGAGCGCAAAAAGACTGAACAATACAAAAGCAGCACTCGGACAGTATTAACAATTCTCTATAATAATTACCAAGAAAGAAATCCAAGCAACCCGTCTTGTGCTCCTCCCCATATCAGGAATCTCCGACCGAAGAGAAGTCACATTCAACGGTGTTCATCTTGTTCGTTGAAAGGAGTGAATTTAATTTCTTTTGTTGAATCAGATATTTATCCTCTCTGAACTGATTATCGGATTACTTTATCATCTACAAAATCTCTCTTTATTAAAGGAAGTTATTAGTTACCTAAACCATAGTCTCTGTGTCGTTGTGGTCAAAATTTTCTGGAAAAAAACTGTTTTCTTTTAACTCTTGTTAAAGCAAGTAGTCCAAACATGATACTGCTTTCTTAGGCGTATAACTAGAAAATGTAAAAAGTAGACTCAGCATGTTTAGCACATGTTGGTTGACCTTGTATTTTATTATGTTCTGAGATCGGGTTACAACCAGGAGAACGGAGTTGTTTGTTGAACACCTGCAGTCTGTATTCATTTGAACACATGGAGTTCAAGATGACTATCGTTTAGTCAAAAGCATTACTCTTTGGGAAGCAATAATAAATGCTTTTTTACAGGACTGCTGTAAGTGCAGAGTCTATTTTTTAAATCAAGTAGTCTTCGTACAAATCATAGTCATCTATCTTGTTTTCTGAATTGCCTGATTATGCACTTGCATGGACTCCTTCTTCGAGAGATAATCCGTTGATAAGAATGAGTTTAACCACTCACAGTTGGAGATTAACTCTTGAAATTTGTTGTGGTGAATACAGAAAATGGGAATGATCTTGGATCCAAGTATTAATTCACTGTGGTGAATATGGCCATTAAACTGTTGCTATTTTGTTAGGTGAAGAATTTTATTTCAGCTTCTCTTATAATAAAGTTCAATAACATAAAGCAGCTTAAATTTATGACAGCTATATTTCATTTAACAGAAAAAAACTTTGTTTGAGAATAAAAGATTCAGAATCATTTATTAATCTGTAGAATTCTTTGTAACTTGTTGATCAAAATGGGTCATCACTCTTGTAGAACTTCCTCCCAACATTTTTTTACCATTTATAATCAAGATCATACTTTCCAAGTATCATGTTCCCCCCCACATCTGTAGAAGAGACAATCAGATTGTAAAGGACAGAAATCAATAAATCAGACCTGGATCCTTAAAATAAATTTTCAAGGATTAGGACCAGGATTCAATTCTGAAGTTCTTTATGACAAATTGGTGTATTTTCACATAATCAATCTAGCTTACTAGAATGGATGTTAAAATTATCAAAATTTATTTTGCATCTCTATTTAGCATCATAATCCTTATTAGGAAGTTTTGTCTATTATTATGAAAGTTGGCTGAATGGCAGTATAATAGTGTTCACTTGCTACCTGGAGTACTGGGTTCAATAATGAATCTAATATTCTATTCAAAGAAGGCTGACTGTGCCTGTTGAATAGGCTGCGGTCCGACTCAGTCCAAATTCGAGAGTGTTTTTGCTAACGAGTGTGCTATTTTTAGTATTGCATATATTAAATTTCTTTTGCTTGTACTCGTAAGCTGTTTTTCTCTCCGACTCGGAAAGTAGCTGCTGAACCTTCTCGCGGTGCAGCCCGTGAGTAGCCTAGTTGGGCCGGGAACTTCCCCCTCTAGGTGAAACTAATCAGCAGCCGCGCTTCTTCCCTTCAATTATGGAAGAAATGGACTTTGTTCAACAATCGATGGAGAAGAATGCTCCCAAGAGTGATGAAGAGAAGCAATTTAGTGAAGATAGTGATGAAGAGAATGTGCATATGGAAAGCCACCGTCTGAAGCTTGCAATAAGTTTGCAGGCAGACATAGTTTCTTACTGAAATAACAATTCTGGTTCCAGGATGGGAACCAAGGAACATTTTAACTTTATTACTGAAAAGGTGAATCAGTTAGTTCTTATCATTGAGGACCAAGAGCGGTTCAACCACTCCATCAAGTCGATGGAAGACAAACTGGAAAAGATAATCCAGCAAAAAGTGCCCGCCTCTCCAACCTTTGCTGCTGTGGTCTCCGGAGGTCAGAAAGCGAGACCGGCAAAGAAAGAAGTAGTCATAATTGAACCGATAAATGATCAGCAAGATGCTGAAACAACGAAGAGGATGCTGAAGGAAAAGATTAGCCCCTCAGCCCTCAAAATCGGAGTTAAAAGCCTTAGAAAGATTAAAAAAGGCAGTCTTGTAGTTGAAGTAGCCCACTCAACTGACAAGACAAAGTTGACTACTGCCATTCAGAGTATACCCGAGCTTAAAGCTTGTGACCCTAAACCAAAGCGACCAAGGGTTATTGTCATTGGGGTTCCAAGAACCATAGCTAAATCAATCCTCCCAACCCTGCTGGACCTCGTGACCAAGGCGACCAAGGGTTATTGTCATTGGTATTCCAAGAACCATAGCTAAATCAGACCTCCCAACCCTGCTCTATGAGCAGAATGAAGAGTTACAGAGTTTGTTCACAACGTTGGACAAGTTTTCCTAGCAATGCATTCCAAGGTTCCAATTAGGTAACAAGGCCAAGGACACTTGTCACTGGGTCCTGGAGACTTCCGGGAAGCTTCACGGGACTCTGACCAAAATGAAACGGCTCAACCTGGAATGAGTTTGATGCCGAGTAGAAACTTTTATTTTTATCCTTCAATGTTACAATTGTTGCAAGATAGGTCATCTTGCCAAAAACTGCAGCGAGGTGAAACCTACCTGCAGTTAGTGTGCACAGGCACACAGATTCAAGGATTGCCCTAACAAGGCAACTTCAAAAGTTTGTAAAAACTGCCAGTGGGATAAACATCCCGACTGCCACCATAATGCTTTTGACAGGAAGTGCCCATCCTTGCAGAAGATGAGGACATTTTTAGCAAGCCGCATAGACTATGGAGCAAACTAGCTCAAGTAATTCTCCAAGGGATTCTTTTTTGAAGATCATTCAGATCAATCCCCAGAGATCCATTGCTGCGACTTCTTCCTTCTGCCATTTGATGGACAACAATCACGTTGCTCTTGTTCAGGAACCTTATGCAATCTAGAACAAGATTGCTGGACTCAGAAAACTTCTTCCTTCTGCCATTTGATGGAAAACAATCACGTTGCTCTTGTTCAGGAACCTTATGCAATCCAGAACAAGATTGCTGGACTCAGAAACTGCTTCTATACTGTCTGCAGTTCCAGTGGGAAACCTCTGGCAGGTATCATCATCAATCTATCCGATGTGGCAATCAGCCACCACATGGACGTGAGCACAAATTCGATTGTCTGTGTCGAAATGCAAACTAATCTCTCAAACATTGTTCTTGTGAGTGTATACCGCCCGTTCAGTGAGGAGCTCGCTCCAACTGTCATCCAGTTAAAGAAGATCATGGATAAATTCCGAGGAAAGAGGATCATCATTGGAGGAGTCAATGAGTCAGTGTATCTTCAATGTTCACTCGTCAGTCTGGGGTGATCCCAACGACGACAAAGATGCAGATGACATCTTGGAACTCATGCACGAAGAAGATCTCTTTCTGCTCAATGATCCCAACTCGGCACCCACTTTCAGTGGCCCAAGAGGCCAAAGCTGGATCGATCTCACAATCTGTAATGGACCGATTCTCCCGTTTATCCACAACTGGCAGGTCTCAGACGAGGATTCTCTCGGGGACCACTCAACCATTTCATTTGAAATACACTCAAGCAAAACTAAGAGCGAAAGGAAAAGGGGCTTTGCCCTAGCAAAAGCATGATCTTATCACTCCATTCAATGGCCTCTTCCCTTGAAGAGGCTGCATCAAGATGGAAGGCAAAAGGGGCTTTGCCCTAGCAAAAGCAGGCTGGAAAGACATCTCAGATGACCTCGCCCAGGCTACTGAGAGCTTCCATCTTGATGCAGCCTCTTCAAGGGAAGAGGCCATTGAATGGAGTGATAAAGGGCGAGGTCATCTGAGATGCCTTTCCAGATGACCTGGGCGAGGTCATCTGGAAAGGCATCTCAGATGACCTCGCCCAGGCCACTGAGAGCTTCCATCTTGATGCAGCCTCTTCAAGGGAAGAGGCCATTGAATGGAGTGATAAGATCATCGAAAGTATCAATTCGATCCTTAATTCAAGGATTCTTAAGAAGAGTGGTGACTCTAGATCAGTTCCCTGGTGAACCAGGACCTCACATTTCTGAGGCGAAACAACAATCGTCCCAGACGGCAGTACCAGACTGCAAGAGACCCTGATTTACGAGCCCACAAGAGACAGGTCTACTTGAACTTTCAAACTCATTATAAAAACAAGATCAAACAGTACCAACTGGTCTCATGGCGTGAATTTTGTGAACTTGACCGTAAAAATCCATGGAGATTTATCTATAAGCTAAATACAGGGAAGATCAAACAAAAGTCTATCTTCTACAGCTTGCAGACCTCTACTGGGCATTATTTATATCATAAACTAAACAAACTGTAGCAGCGTCTGTGTGGGAGTCCAATTACGCTCGATCATAAACAATTATCCAGCCTTTGGAAAACCCTCCTCAATCCTTTTATTTGTCAAAGACTATTCAGAAACACCATACAGAGTAATGATATAATAAAATCTCTATGCAGATATCTGAAAGAAATGTTGCACTTTCGTCATCGGGCGATTCAAATGCAATCCACAAATCAATTGTCCTCTCTAGATTACAAAGAAATTTCGGTTTTATGGCAACGAAGTTCATATGAAAGTATATTCTAAAAATATTTTCAAGATAATGAATTCGCATGATGAACAGCTCAATAAGTGGGTGATCGGTTAACGAACAAATTGGATAACGGACACTTTGTCGAAAGATTTTTATGTTCGGTTAACGAACACATGTTCGGATAACGAACACCTCACAGAACAAACTGTGGGACACGCGGACTGAGAGAATATCATGAATTACCACGCAGCCCGATAGCTGCGTGGTAAAGCTGTGGCTTAATATTCTGGAGGATCCGGGGTCCCACTCCTCCAATTTTTCAGGAGGGATTTTGGCCCGGCTCGTTGAAACTCATCTTTCAATCTTCCTGTTGATCCCGTTAAGGGTGTTGGTCAGCCTGTGATGATGGCAGCTCTATAAGCGGCCGCCGCCAGATAAAAATATTCCATGAGGATATTTCGGCTTAACTAAACCTCCAGATAAAAATATTCCATGAGGATATTTCGGCTTAACTAACCTACTGCCAGATAAAAATATTCCATGAGGATATTTCAGCTTAACTAATCTAATTGGAATGACTACTTAGGCTTTGCACACTCGTGGACTTATGGGTAAGGATGGAAGAAAAGTAGTTTTCCCAATGTGTTTATGAACTTATGGGTAAGGATGGAAGAACAGTAGTTTTCCCGATTAAAATGAATATTCCATGAGGCTATTTCGGCTTAACTAACCTAACGGAATGACAGGCTTAGGCCTTGCGCGGACTTATGGGTAAGGATGGAAGGACAGTAGTTTTTCCCGATTAAAATGAACTCGAAGACAACGTAAAACAAATCAAAGATTTGTTAAAGAAGATAGGAGAGAGATTTTACAATTTCTCAGTCTTAGAATGGCGCCTATACCAGGTTGAGGTCAATAGACTTGGGGATCTCTACCACGACAATGCTATTAATCACTTTCGAAATATCCTGAAGGAGAGAGAAAAGCAATCGATATTGGACAGATTCTTTATCGGAAAATAAACATAATAGATTAAAATGCAAGAATATGTATGTATATATTATTGTTATTACATATAAACGTAGTAAGAAATTATATAAATTTTTTTAATGTTTTTTTGGGTTTCCGGAAAGAATTAATCAAATTCCCATTAAAACCTATGGTAAATCGATGATCGGTTAACGAACAATTCGGATAACGAACATTGGCTTGGAACGGATTACGTTCGTTAACCGATCACCCACTGTATCATCAGTTTTATTGAGATTCGGAAGTAAAACGTACTTCAAAAATGTAATCTTAACCTGAAATTTCAGCACAGTCCATGAGGACTGAAGAATTGACTGAATTCATAGATCATTAAAGTTCAGTCCATTTTTTAATAGATTGTTTGAATGGTGCCGCAATGTGCTAGGAATAAAGGGGAAACTTGTTTGCTTTTAGAAGTTTTCGAAGGAAAAGAAGAGGTATTTTTTCGCAAGACTTTAGCAATTCCTTAAATCACGATAAAAAATTTTACATCGAAATTTTAATAATTGCCCATTAGTAATCATACATATGCCCTAGATAGTGTTCAACTGATAAAGATTTTTCTTAAAATATCTGATTTCCTATATTTCGTAAGATTTACGAAATATAGGAAACATTTTTTTCGATAAAAGTTTTTGTCTGAACCAAATAATACATTTTGTCGTTGCTTTTATGAGAAAATCTTTACCTATTTATACCATCTGGAATATTATCTGCGATTTTTAAATAACAGATGGAGCAACATTGGAGAATAGTGATGATCAGAAATCTAAGTGTAATCTGACAAAAAGTGTCATCATAACAGCTAACTATAAAAATAATTTCGAACACCAATCTAAAATATATCACAGGTAGAACATTATGGTTTAGTCTGCCAACCAGTACAAATAAGTCGAATTAAAACAGAGAGATCTTACTGTAATATCTGATTTCGTGCAAATTGAAAATTAAAATCAAACAGCTACATTAAAGGACAAAACGTATACACCGGTAATGGGACTTGAATAAAGATAATTGGAATTTCTCTATTAAAACAACATATCAAAAATTGAATAGATATTTTTGATTCCTGCAACCGTAAAGTCGGTAATTAAAATGAAAGTTCACCCTAATTTGTTCACTTATTCCCTAAATGGGCAATTTTTCACGTTTACTTAATGAAATTTTGAAACAATATGATGTTTTACACTTATTATATAGCAGTTAAGTTAGGTAGGTTAATCCGTCATATCGCATGAGGGATATACTGTGTATGTCTGGCGGCGGCATTTATAGAGCCCATCACAGGCTGGCTAACACCCATGATGGAGTCAACTGGATGGTTGAATGATGGGGTTCAGTGGGCTGGGCAAGAACTCCTCCTGAAAAAATGGAGGTGAGAGACCTGGATTTGAACCCGCATCCGCCAGAGTGATTAATAAGCCATAGCTTTACCACCCGATCATCCGGCCATATAGCAGTTAGGAGGTTTTGAGTTGTTTTCCTTTATAAATTACTTTTTATGTATTTGTCCATTCAAAAAACGATTAGATGACTGTTGCTAAGTATTGGGCTGCGGTCCGACTCAGTCCAAATTCGAGTGTTTTTGCTAACGAGTGTGCTATTTTAGTATTGCGTAAATTAAATTTCTTTTGCTTGTACTCGTAAGCTGTTTTTCTCTCCGACTCGGAAAGTAGCTGCGTCGTTGCTTTTATGAGAAAATCTTTACCTATTTATACCATCTGGAATATTATCTGCGATTTTTAAATAACAGATGGAGCAACATTGGAGAATAGTGATGATCAGAAATCTAAGTGTAATCTGACAAAAAGTGTCATCATAACAGCTAACTATAAAAATAATTTCGAACACCAATCTAAAATATATCACAGGTAGAACATTATGGTTTAGTCTGCCAACCAGTACAAATAAGTCGAATTAAAACAGAGAGATCTTACTGTAATATCTGATTTCGTGCAAATTGAAAATTAAAATCAAACAGCTACATTAAAGGACAAAACGTATACACCGGTAATGGGACTTGAATAAAGATAATTGGAATTTCTCTATTAAAACAACATATCAAAAATTGAATAGATATTTTTGATTCCTGCAACCGTAAAGTCGGTAATTAAAATGAAAGTTCACCCTAATTTGTTCACTTATTCCCTAAATGGGCAATTTTTCACGTTTACTTAATGAAATTTTGAAACAATATGATGTTTTACACTTATTATATAGCAGTTAAGTTAGGTAGGTTAATCCGTCATATCGCATGAGGGATATACTGTGTATGTCTGGCGGCGGCATTTATAGAGCCCATCACAGGCTGGCTAACACCCATGATGGAGTCAACTGGATGGTTGAATGATGGGGTTCAGTGGGCTGGGCAAGAACTCCTCCTGAAAAAATGGAGGTGAGAGACCTGGATTTGAACCCGCATCCGCCAGAGTGATTAATAAGCCATAGCTTTACCACCCGATCATCCGGCCATATAGCAGTTAGGAGGTTTTGAGTTGTTTTCCTTTATAAATTACTTTTTATGTATTTGTCCATTCAAAAAACGATTAGATGACTGTTGCTAAGTATTGGGCTGCGGTCCGACTCAGTCCAAATTCGAGTGTTTTTGCTAACGAGTGTGCTATTTTAGTATTGCGTAAATTAAATTTCTTTTGCTTGTACTCGTAAGCTGTTTTTCTCTCCGACTCGGAAAGTAGCTGCTGAACCTCCTCGCGGTGCAGCCCGTAAGAAGCCTAGTTGGGCCGGGAACTTCCCCTCTAGGTGAAACTAATCAGCAGCCGCGCTTCTTCCCTTCAATTATGGAAGACATGGACTTTGTTCAACAATCGACGGAGAAGAATGGTCCCAAGAGAAAAAGGGAGCAATTTAGCGAAGACAGTGATGAAGAGAATGTGCAGATGGAAAGCCACCGTCTGAAGCTTGCAAAAAGTTTGCAGGCAGACTTAGTTTCTTACTTAAATAACAATTCTGGTTCCAGGATGGGAACCAAAGAACATTTTAACTTTATTACTGAAAAGGTGAATCAGTTAGTTCTTATCATTGAGGACCAAGAGCGGTTCAACCACTCCATCAAGTCGATGGAAGACAAACTGGAAAAGATAATCCAGCAAAAAGTGCCCGCCTCTCCAACCTTTGCCGCTGTCGTCTCCGGAGGTCAGAAAGCGAGACCGGCAAAGAAAGAAGTAGTCATAATTGAACCAATAAATGATCAGCAAGATGCTGAAACAACGAAGAGGATGCTGATGGAAAAGATTAGCCCCTCAGCCCTCAAAATCGGAGTTAAAAGCCTTAGAAAGATTAAAAAAGACGGTCTTGTAGTTGAAGTGGCCCACTCAACTGACAAGACAAAGTTGACTACGGCCATTCAGAGTATACCCGAGCTTAAAGCTCGTGACCCTAAACCAAGGCGACCAAGGGTTATTGTCATTGGTGTTCCAAGAACCATAGCTAAATCAGACCTCTCAACCCTGCTCTATGAGCAGATTGAATAGTTACAGAGTTTGTTCACAACGTTGAAAAATTTTCCCAGCAATGCACTCCAAGGTTCCAATTAGGTAACAAGGCCAAGGACACTTGTAACTGGGTCCTGGAGACTTCCGGGAAGCTATACGGGACTCTGACCAAAATGAAACGGCTCAACCTGGAATGGGTTAGATGCCGAGTAGAAACTTTTATTTCTATCCTTCAGTGTTACAATTGTGTCAAGATAGGTCATCTTGCCAAAAACTGCAGCGAGGTGAAACCCACCTGCAGTCAATGTGCACAGGCACACAGATTCAAGGATTGCCCTAACAAGGCAACTTCAAAAGTTTGTAAAAACTGCCAGTGGGATAAACATTCCGACTGCCACCATAATGCTTTCGACAGGAAGTGCCCATCCTTGCAGAAGATGAGGACATTTTTAGCAAGCCGCATAGACTATGGAGCAAACTAGCTCAAGTAATTTTTGAAGATCATTCAGATCAATCTTCAGAAATCCATTGCTGCGACTTCTTCCTTCTGCCATTTGATGGACAACAATCATGTTGCTCTTGTCCAGGAGCCTTATGCAATAGAGAACAAGATTGCTGGACTTAGAAACTGTAGTCTGCAGTTCCAGTGGGAGACCTCTGGCAGGTATCATCATCAATCTATCCGAAGTGGCAGTATAGACACACAGATTCAAGGATTGCCCTAACAAGGCAACATCAAAGGTTTGTAAAAACTGTCAGCAAGATAAACATCCTGACTCCACCATAATGCTTTTGACAGGAAGTGCCCATCCTTGCAGAAGATGAGGACACTTTTAGCAAGCCGCATAGATTATGGAGCAAACTAGCTCAAGCAATTCTCCAAGGGATTCTTTTATGAAAATCATTCAGATCAATCTCCAGAAATCCATTGCTGCGACTTCCTCCTTCTGCCATTTGATGGACAACAATCATGTTGCTCTTGTTCAGGAACCTTATGCAATCCAGAATAAGATTGCTGGACTCAGAAACTGTTTTTATACTGTCTGCAGTTCCAGTGGGAAACCTCTGGCAGGTATCATCATCAATCTATCCGATGTGGCAATCAGCCACCACATGGACGTGAGCACAAATTCGATTGTCTGTGTCGAAATGCAAACTAATCTCTCAAACATTGTTCTTGTGAGTGTATACCGCCCGTTCAGCGAGGAGCTCGCTCAAACTATCATCCAGTTAAAAATTCATGGATAAATTCCGGGGAAAGAGGATCATCATTGGAGGAGACTTCAATGTTCACTCGTCAGTGGCAATCTGCCACCACTTGGACGTGAGCACAAATTCAATTGTTTGTGTCGAAATGCAAACTAATCTCTCATTGTTCTTGTGAGTGTATACCGCCCGTTTAGTGAGGGCTCGTTCCAACTATCATCCAGTTAAAGAAAATCATGGATAAATTCCGGGGAAAGAGGATCATCATTGGAGGAGACTTCAATGTTCACCAATCAGTCTGGGGTGATCCCAACGACGACAAAGATGCAGATGACATCTTGGAACTCATGCACGTCGTCAGTTTGGGGTGATCCCAACAACGACAGAGATGCAGATGACATCTTGGAACTCATGCACGAGGAAGATCTCTTTCTGCTTAATGATCCCAACTCAGCACCCACTTTCAGTGGCCCAAGAGGCCAAAGCTGGATTGATCTCACAATCTGTAATGGACCGATTCTCCCGTTTATCCACAACTGGCAGGTCTCAGACGAGGATTCTCTCGGTGACCACTCAACCATTTCATCTGAAATACACTCAAGCAGGACTAGGAGCGAAAGCAAAAGGGGCTTTGCCCTTGCAAAAGCCATATTCACAACTGGCAGTTCTCTGACGAGGATTCTCTCGGTGACCACTCAACCATTTTATTTGAAATACACTCAACCAAGACTAGGAGCGAAAGCAAAAGGAGATTTGCCCTTGCAAAAGCAGATTGGAATGGCATCTCAGGTGACCTGACCCAGGCCACTGAGAGCTTCCACCTTGATGCAGCCTCCTCATGGGAAGAGGCCATTGAATGGAGTGATAAGATCATCGAAAAGTATCAATTCGATCCTTAATGCAAGGATTCCTAAGAAAAGTGGTGACTCTACCTGTAGATCATTTCCCTGGCGGAACCAGGACCTCACATTTCTGAGGCGAAATAACAATCGTCTCAGACGGCAGTACCAGACTGCAAGAGACCCTGATTTACCAGCTCACAAGAGACAGGTCTACTTGAACTTTCAAACTCATTATAAAAACAAGATCAAACAGTACAAACTGCCTCATGGCGTGAATTTTGTGAACTTGCCCGTAAAAACTCATGGGGATTTATCTATAAGCTGATACAGGAAGGATCAAACAAAAGGCAATCTTCTACAGTTTGCAGATCTCTACTGGGTATAGTGGAGACTTTGAGCAAACAGCTAATATTCTTCTGGATAACTTCTTCCATTGTGACAAGGCAGAGGAGGACTCTGACCTCCAAAAGATTAGAGCCAAGCTGCAGGACTACCATGCAGAGGACGATCCTCTTTTCTCTCATGAAGAGGAGCAAGAAAGCATCTGGCAACTCTCCAGGCATAAAGCCTCTGGGAAGGATCTCATTACCACGGACATCATCCGGAAACTTTGGGAGATCTGTCCGGACAACCTTGTCAATTTGTTCAACGTGTGTCTCAAATTTGGAATCTTTCCTAGGCAGTGGAAGAGAGTGTGTCTTGTGATTATCCCGAAAGGCAAGAATAAGGATCCTTCTGATCTCAAAAGCTACAGACCAATTACCCTCCTGTCCTGTCTGGGCAAGGTCCTGGATAGGCTAATGATTCAACGGATTAATTGGCACATTGAGCACAATCGTTGTCTCAGCCCGGTTCAGTTCGGTTTCCGACCCCAACACTCTACGGAGGACGCAATTTTGAAAGTGTTGCAAGATATCCGGGACACAAAGATTGCTGCAAAATTTGCAGTTGGAGTCAGCCTCGACATTCGAGCAGCTTTTGACCGGGCCTGGTGGCCCTTCATTCTCTGCCAACTGAGGAGATACCAATGTCCTCAGAATCATTACAATCTTGCTTCAGACTTCTTCTCCGAAAGAGAAGCTTTCATTGACCTACCTGGACAAAAGGTAACAAGGAGACTTGAACGGGGATGTCCGCAATTTCGGGGAAACGAGGAGACTTGAACGGGGATGTCCGCAAGGCTCTATTTCGGGCCCCTCCTTTTGGAATATCCTGTTTGATTACCTGTTGAAAAAAGACCTAGGTGAAAATTATAAAGTGACAGCATATGCTGACGACACATTAATTGTCTTTCCAGGCAATTCACGTAGAGAGGTGGAGGAGCGTGGAAACCTACTCCTTCAGAGGATCAGTGACTGGGGAGCCGACAGTGGACTCAGGTTCAATGCCGGTAAATCGGCTTTCATTATCTTCGCATCAAAGTTTTGCAGTGACTTGAGGAAAAGACCGCCCGTTCTTAAAATGCAGAACCAGAGAATCCCATTCGAGCAAGAAAGCATCTGGCAACTCTCCAGGCATAAAGCCTCTGGGAAGGATCTCATTACCACGGACATCATCCGGAAACTTTGGGAGATCTGTCCGGACAACCTTGTGTTTTATGGCAACGAAGTTCAAATGAAAGTATATTCTGAAAATATTTTCAAGATAATGAATTCGCATAATGAACAGCTCAATACAGTGGCTGATCGGTTAACGAACAGTTCGGATAACGAACACTTTTTCGAAAGATTTTTAGATGAACAGCTCAATACAGTGGCTGATCGGTTAACGAACAGTACGGATAACGAACACTTTTTCGAAAGATTTTTATGTTTGGTTAACGAACACCTCACAGAACAAACTGTGGGACATGCGGACTGAGAGAATATCATGAATTACCACGCAGCCATCGGGCTGCATGGTAAAGCTGTGGCTTAATATTCTGGAGGTTCCGGGGTCCCACTCCTCCAAATTTTCAGAAGGGATTTGGGCCCGGCTCGTTGAAACCCATCTTTCAATCTTCCTGTTGATCCCGTTGAGGGTGTTGGTCAGCCTGTGATGATGGCAGCTCTATAAGCGGCCGCTGCCAGATAAAAATATTCCATGAAGTTATTTCGGCTTAACTAACCTAACGGAATGACAGGCTTAGGCCTTGCGCGGACTTACGGGTAAGGATGGAAGGACAGTAGTTTTTCCCGATTAAAATGAACTCGAAGACAACGTAAAACAAATCAAACATTTGTTAAAGAAGATAGGAGAGATATTTTACAATTTCTCGGTCTTAAAATGGCGCCTATACCAGGTTGAGGTCAATAGACTTGGGGATCTCTACCACGACAATGCTATTAATCACTTTCGAAATATCCTGAAGGAGAGAGAAAAGCAATCGATATTGGACAGATTCTTTATCGGAAAATAAACATAATAGATTAAAATGCAAGAATATGTATGTATATATTATTGTTATTACATATAAACGTAGTAAGAAATTATATAAATTTTTTTAATGTTTTTTTGGGTTTCCGGAAAGAATTAATCAAATTCCCATTAAAACCTATGGTAAATCGATGATCGGTTAACGAACAATTCGGATAACGAACATTGGCTTGGAACGGATTACGTTCGTTAACCGATCACCCACTGTATCATCAGTTTTATTGAGATTCGGAAGTAAAACGTACTTCAAAAATGTAATCTTAACCTGAAATTTCAGCACAGTCCATGAGGACTGAAGAATTGACTGAATTCATAGATCATTAAAGTTCAGTCCATTTTTTAATAGATTGTTTGAACCAGTCCATAAAGACTCAAGAATTGACTGAATTCATAGATCATTAAAGTTCAGTCCATTTTTTAATAGATTGTTTGAATGGTGCCGCAATGTGCTAGGAATAAAGGGGAAACTTGTTTGCTTTTCGAAGTTTTCGAAGGAAAAGAAGAGGTATTTTTTCGCAAGACTTTAGCAATTCCTTAAATCACGATAAAACATTTTACATCGAAATTTTAATATTGCACATTAGTAATCATACATATGCCCTAGATAGTGTTCAACTGATAAAGATTTTTCTTAAAATATCTGATTTCCTATATTTCGTAAGATTTACGAAATATAGGAAACATATAATTGCCCATTAGTAATCATACATATGCCCTAGATAGTGTTCAACTGATAAAGATTTTTCTTAAAATATCTGATTTCCTATATTTCGTAAGATTTACGAAATATAGGAAACATTTTTTTCGATAAAAGTTTTTGTCTGAACCAAATAATACATTTTGTCGTTGCTTTTGCAATATTATCTGCGATTTTGAAATAACAGATGGAGCAACATTGGAGAATAGTGTTGATAAGAAATCTAAGTGTAATCTGACAAAAAGTGTCGTCATAACAGCTAACTATAAAAATAATTTCGAACACCAATCTAAGATATATCACAGGTAGAACATTATGGTTTAGTCTGCAAACCAGTACAAATAAGTCGAATTAAAACATAGAGATCTTAATATCTGATTTCGTGCAAATTGAAAATTAAAATCAAACATCTACATTAAAGGACAAAACGTATACACCGGTAATGGGACATGAATAAAGATAATTGGAATTTCTCTATCAAAACAACATATCATAAATTGAATAGATATTTTTGATTCCTGCAACCGTAAAGTCGGTAATTAAAATGATAGTTCACCCTAATTTGTTCACTTATTCCCTAAATGGGCAATTTTTTACGTTTAGTTAATGAAATTTTGATACAATATGATGTTTTACACTTATTATATAGCAGTTCAGTTAAGTTAGGTAGGTTAAGCCGTCATATCGCATGAGGGATATACTGTGTATGTCTGGCGGCGGCATTTATAGAGCCCATCACAGGCTGGCTAACACCCATGATGGAGTCAACTGGATGGTTGAAAGATGGGGTTCAGTAGGCTGGGCCCTAACTCCTTCTGAAAAAATGGAGGTGAGAGACCTGGATTTGAACCCGGATCCGCCAGAGTAATTAATAAGCCATAGCTTTACCACGCGACCATCCGGCCATATAGCAGTTAGGAGTTTTTGAGTTTTTTTCCTTTATAAATTACTTTTTATGTATTTGTCCATTCAAAAAACGATTAGATGACTAAGTATTACTAAGTATTGTTATTTTAGTGTAAAATCTTGCTAATATTTTTCCACCGTAATGCAGTAAAAATAAAATATTATACTCTTTATCAATAAAGGCAGTGGCTTCGTCCAATACAAGAATTTTATTCCGATGAATGATGGCTCTAGCCAGGCATATTAATTGTTTCTCTCCAACACTAAAGTTACTTCCTCGTTCCGATAATTCGGCATCCAATCCTCCTTCCAAATTTTGAACGGCATTCTTTAATTGCACCTAAAAGTGCCAAGTGTATATTCTACATTAGATATATCACCAAACACAATGGCTAATTTTTAATATTATACGATTAATATTTAATTATATTAAAACATGAAATTTTTTTAAAATCTGTAATATTTTATGCAATAATTAATATATATTTTTTGTTTCAATATTTTTAATAACTGAATCTTTAGGAATTGTCTAATTTCTTATACTTTAGTAATATATTCAGAAATATGAATCATATAATGAAAGGATAGGGAGAATCAGGAATATTATTAATCATTCCATAATGTCACTCGATGTAATAGATTCAGAAATATGAATCATGTAATGAAAGGATAGGGAGAATCAGGAATATTATTAATCATTCCATAATGTCACTCGATGTATAGATATTGCAACCGAACAGGAAAATCAATGATCATTTCCACTTACTTCTTCCAAAACGTTCCATAAGATCTCATCTTCATATTTATCAAAAGGATCAATATTTCTCCGGAGAGGTCCAGAAAATAATAATGGATCCTAAAATAAATTTAATATCTTAAGGTCACTTCATAAATTAATAAATATATAATAAAAATCAAACTTAAATATTTATCATTAAATAAACATCAAAAATAATATATCCAATAATATGTGATAAATTTAAAACAGTAATAATAATCAGAAGGTTGAATATACGGAAATATATGAAATAATTCATTAAATACTTTGTTTAGTTTTAATAATATTGATAATATTGAAAACGCACCACTTGAATTAGTAAATAAAAGCATTAAAATACAGAATATAAAGCTAATAATAAAGTTTTATAATGATTTTATAAATAGTAATATGCAAACAATTAGCAATATATTTATATATTTATTTGCATAATTATTTATACTTATTTTTAATATAATCCGTGGCACACAGATCATAAACATAAATAGTACAGAAATGTAATAATTGTCATTGAATGCTTGTTTGATCATGTGTAGAATTTTTAATTTTATATTTGTATATATACATAATGTTTTTCTTGAAGCTGTTTTATCGGTAAATTTCTTTTTCTGTCTGATTGTATATTTACTATAATTACCTTCTTATATAATCTTACTGATGTCGATATAGATATATTTCTCTTTGAAGTTTATGATTTTCATATATTTAATGAAATCGTATATATTACACCATAAATCACTACTAACCTCACAATAACGTACAGAATAATTATTTATTTTAAATCCTATAATAGATTCTGAAATTATTCAGCTGTACGAAATTAGTGTATGCATTTAATTTATAAAATTTATTTATGTCTACATAGAGAAATATACCGATAGAGAAAAAAGTTTTCTCTTTCGGTTTTAATAACAATGATTATAAAGAATTCCTATTTAATGCACAAAATAATCGTTTGTGTATTCTAAAAGCAATCTGGCATAAATCATTTCGATATCACAAGGTCATCTATTTCTAATATAAATGTCTTCTTAATTTGTTGAAAAACTCGATTAGTTTATATGAACTGTGTACACGACTCAGCTATATGGATTAAAAATAAATACAAGGTTGTTAAAATAAAATTCCTAACTCAGAAGGCTCTGTAGCGAATTCTACTGTTGTAATAGGAAAAAATTTGGACAACGGAGACTATAGATGTGCATGTCATTTATGTAAAATAAATTGTTAGTAAAAACGATTGCCCGATTAGTGGTGTTAGAACTATACAAATCATGGGAGTCCATGGTTAGCAACAATGTTGTCCATTCTCAGAACCATATTTTCTATGGCTGAATGCAGAAAGTCCAAATTAATCGCTAAAACATTCCGAAGAATGCTGTTCATGATAGACCTCATCTTTCCAGTAACCCCATAACCAGAAATCCTTTGGGGTGAATTATGGTGAAATAGAAGTCCAAGCATTTAGGAAATAACGGCTGATCACCCGTTCATTTGTGAACGTTTGCCATAACACATGTCGAACAGAACGATCAATATGAGATGGTGTTTTAATTTAGAAAATTTATTTATGTCTACATAGAGAAAGAAATATAGAGAAATATACCGATAGAGAAAAAGTTTTCTCTTTCGGTTTTAATAACAATGATTATAAAGAATTCGTATTTAATGTACAAAATAATCGTTTGTTTATTCTAAATGCAATCTGGCATAAATCATTCCGATATCACAAGGTCATCTATTTCTAATATAAATGTATTCTTAATTTGTTGAAAAACTCGATTAGTTTATATGAACTGTGTACACGACTCAGCTATATGGATTAAAAATAAATACAAGGTTGTTAAAATAAAATTCCTAACTCAGAAGTCTCTGTAGCGAATTCTACTGTTGCAATAGGAAAAAATTTGGACAACGGAGACTATAGAAGATGTGCTTGTCATTTATGTAAAATAAATGGTTAGTAAAAAAGATTGCCCGATTAGTGGTGTTAGAACTATACAAATCATGGGAGCAACATTACAAATGTTAAATATGCCGTCCATGGTTAGAAACAATGTTGTCCATTCGCAGAACCATATTTTCTATGGCTGAATGCAGAAAGTCCAAATTAATCGCTAAAACATTCCGAAGAATGCTGTTCTGCAGGTTTGACACAGATGCACATCTTTCATGATAGACCTCATCCTTCCAGTAACCCCATAACCAGAAATCCTTTGGGGTGAATTATGGTGAAATAGAAGGCCAAGCATTTAGGAAATAACGGCTGATCCCTGTTCATTTGTGAACGTTTGCCATAACACATGTCGAACAGGACGATCAATATGAGATGGTGTGCAATCTTGCATGAATATTATGTCATGCAGGCATCCATTTAAATACTAATTGCATCACTATTAGTCATGTTTTGTATTAATATCTGAAATTATGAACTTCCACATAATATTTTGTATTTTTAACAAAGGAAATTTTATTACTTGAATAAAAGTAAACAGATTATAAATTTGAAGCATTTCTAAAAATGTGAAGTTATAATATAATGTAAAAAAGATAACAAAGAGAGAAATTCAATAAAAAATAAGCTTGTAAGTCTTCTTAAAGTATACAATTGATATGATGATCATAAAACATTTGTTTTAACAAAATATAAAAATAAATCTAATAATAATAATTTAATCAAACATTTATCTTTTTTAATGTAATTCCATAAAATCTTTTTTGGAATTATAAAAATAAAAATAATAATAAATAATACACGATATGTAAATCTTAATGCCATCAAATGAATTATTCTCATAAATTTGGTATTTAAAATAAGTTTTACTGATAAATATAAATATACTTACTCTGTTAATTATCTTTTAAATACTTTAAACAAATAAATAGTGAAAAGATAAACTGCTTGCTTGTTTAAAGTAAATAAAGGTTTTTTAAGCAGTTAATTCTTAGAAATGACTTGTTGTTTTAAATTTAGGATAAGTAGCCATTTTTGAAACATGAATCAATTTAGGAAGAAAAATTTTCTCTCTATTAAATTAAAAACTTTTTTCGTTATTATATATGTATTCTTATATATTCCTCTAACACTTGTTAGATATATTTGATATAAACTACTACTTGTTTGATGTTTGATTGTTAATTAATGATGATGATGAGAATATATATCAATTTTTATTATTAAATTTTATATAACTTTTAGGTTTTATTTTTGGCTTAATTGGTGGTCCATTTAGTAAGCATTGGATTCAAGGTGATTGGCCAACAAAAGAAATGACTTCAAGGTAAAAAATATATGATTTTTATTTTAATTTTATATATTTTTTTTTTATAGAATTTACAATAAATTCCAATAAATATAAATTAAATGTTTTACTCAAAAATTATTTTAATATTCTCTCTTCATCTATTTTGTTTCATTTTTTTTTATCTAATATATCATTTATAAATATTCTCTTTCATAAATATAATTCATATTATGAAAGAGAAATTAATTACATTCCAAAAATCAATTTTTATTACAATGGAAAGTTAAATTATTTTTAAAATCATGAAGATAGTATATATAATACAATGATGATGATATATTTTATTTACATGTATATTCATCTATTTAGCATAGAATATCTATTTAGTTTTAGCATCTATTATTTTAAGAAGAGCGTATTACAGGCATATCTCACTTTACAGTGCTTTTTGAATATAGTACTTCTCAATTATATTCCATGTTTTTATTTTATATATCAAAATAAAAGTTATCTGCAAAATAATACTATGAATTTCAGAGTTATATAAAACATAAATTAACACTTAGATGGGCTGGGCCCAGAGCTATCCTGAAAAATAAGCTGAGATTCAGAATTGAACTTGGATCCTTCGAGGTGATATGTGAATGCTTTAAAATGCAACCATCTGGCTGAGTTTTTTAGGCCTAGCATTATTGTGCATATAAGGACTAATAGTATATTATGTTTTCAGGCTTTTATATGCATTAGAAAATGAAAAAAGGCTGTGATTCACTTTGCAGTGAAATTTACAATAATGGTCTGAAACATAACCTCTGCAATAACAATATATGCCTATACAGAGTGATTCAGAAGGTTGGGGAAAAATTGAAGGAGCATGTAGAGGAGGCAATTCTAAGCAAAAGTTCTTGGGGGTCATTTTTTGATTTGGGGTTTTGTTAAAAAGATATAGTACCTGAAAGTTCTGTGATGCCATTTTCTCTGTGTTAAAACATGTATAAAATGCCAAAAGCAAGCCAAGCCACAATCATTTTTAGACCAGTTCTACTACTGAGAGTCTCATAACTGATTGATGAAATATTCTTAGGGTTGGCAACATTTATTATGCAAAGATTACATCAATATGGATACGATCATATGGCACCTATGCACAATTTTACAAAAGTTGTTTGAACTGCCTATCACCACATTCAATGCAAACATAGCATTGTTGAACTCTGGGGCACTCTCTAAAAAATCCCCGGCATTCCACATACCACATCAGATGCTACACACCACACTATGTCAGATATGTCGCAAAACTTTCAAGTGTTATATCTTTTTAACAAAGTCACAAATCAAAAACTGACCATAAGAACTTTTGCTTGTAATTGCCTCCTCTATATGCTCCTTCAATTTTTCTCCAACCTTTTGAATTACCCTGTATAGTGAAAAACTTATATAAATACAAACCTCATATATTAAAAACTTTCAATTAAGAAATAAGTGCTATGTTGTTCTTTTATTATAAATTTTATCTTCTGTGTTGTTTTATTATTTAACACTTTGTTGTGTTTCAGAAAATTTTTATCATCACATTTTCTAAATTTTCTTCTTTGTGAAAAATATCTTTAAATTCAGAATAAAGTAATTGATTAAGTTATACTATTTCAGTTAATATTGTACTATCTTTAGAAAAATATAAATTTTAATTTTTTTGAAAAAATTAAATAAATATTATTTGTTTAAAGGTATTGTGGCATCACTTTGTCAAAATTATTAATTACAACAATTTTATTTCATTTTCATTTCTAATTTAATAAATAATGAAAATATTTATAAAATATATTTTGCAATTAATGTCCAATTGATTTAATAACATCTGTAATATTAAAATTTTTATAATAATGCTAAATAAAATTATATTAAAATTAATCATTATATATTCTAATGGAGCTTCTCTGTGTTGATATTATCAGTTATATGTTTTATTCAAAAAAAAATAAAAAATTGTATTAATGAAGCATTGAGAAATTCAAAATTGTTGAATTTGTTCATTATGATAGAAAAAAACAGTTTAATATACTTTTTAAATGATGTATTATTATTATTATAATTTCTGTATGAAATCTATCAATGCAGCATTAAAAATGGAAAATTTTAGTTTTAAAGAATGCACTCTGTTCACTGGAATGCAATGTATTATAATTTATTTCTTAGTGAATTAATAATATATACAAATTTTTATATAAGTATTTCTGATGAAGCCATATATAAAAAAAAATAAATTTCTGTTAAAATATATTTGAACTTTTAACTGTGATAAAATATCAACATATAGTGCAACTGTATGTATTTTAATTAAATTTAAATCTTTTTTATCATATACACAGAAAGTTTTTCACCTTTATAAGCTATTTCATTCCTGGAATGAGCTCATTAAGTAAGGACTCTGTGAACCAAGAATCAATTTCCCATAGACATAACGTTAAAATAAGGAATTCTATTTTCAGCAATGCAATTTGACCACAGTAAAATTAAATAAAGATCAATAAAATCAATAGTATATGATTAAAGAATGATTTATTTATCTAAATAAATGAAAATATAATCTTTAAAATCAAGCAAATTATAATAAAAAAAATTGTGTGTGTCATATTAATGTTAAAGAATTTTTATTCATTATTATTATTGACAGATAGATGGGCCCTAATGCAGATGAGCTATTATCTTAGGCACAATCCAGGAATAGAAATTATTTACATAATATGCCTATAAAACAGAGGATGTGCTATTTCTGCTTCTTGACTGCCATTTTGAATTTTCCAGTTTCGAAACAGACAATGAAGTTTTCTGCTACAGAACCAGTTGTACTATATTATATGTGAATTGAAATGTCTTTTTATGAATGCTTAGAATTTATTTATTGCAATTAATATTTATATTTTCAATTTTTTAATACTTCATATTTGAAAAACATCTTGGAAATTCAAAAACTTGTAAACTGAGAATTATCTGTATAGAAATATTTATTTGTTAATAGGAAAACTATTAGTTTTCCTATTAACAAATAAAATCAGTTTTTATTTAAACAAAGTTTGTGTGGATATTGAAGAGATTTCTACCAAATGCATTTAGCCACCAATTTATATAATCACCATAGCCAAATTGTGGTTCTTTGGTACCTTCAATGTGGCTCCCTACTATGAAAGTCAATAGTTAATATGGAGCAAATACTACTTAATTAAAAAATAATAATATTTTTGTAATTTGTTTGTTTATTGTAAAATGTAGTGTATGTATCTATATGAAATAAATGCGTGTAAAATACAGTATATAATAAGCAATATTTGGAGCCATTGTTAAGATTATCTGAAAAAACTGATGCAGCTCTGATTGACCCAGAAAGAAACTGATTGTGGCTCTCAAGTATTTGAGATTCTCCTATATGGCTCAAAGTGACATAAAGCTTGGCCACCATTATATTTTTTATGAATCAATGTATTTTATTTAAAAAGTTAAATTTATGTTCTGATTGCCTGAATTGATCAAGTTTTATTTTTCTTTTGTTTAAGATATGATTTAAGATGATAATTAACACACTGATTTGTATTAAATTTGTTTTATGGTATCTTCTAGTTTATTATTTACACAATTTAATATTAATATATAAAGAATCTAGCATTTAATAGATCATGTTTTGGGAACAAGTAGTGAAAATATTATTCTTTGATCAATGAAAAATTATTTTTTAGATTTTATTTTCAGTTTTATAAATGAATTGAAAAATGAAAGTTAAGCAGGATATTTATTATATTTGCCTGAAATTAATTATCAAGAATAATATTTTATAATATTTAGCTTCAATATTTGCAATATTTAATAATTTATTTATTTTTTTTTTCAGAATTTTAAAATATTTTATTAATTTTATCCAAATTAACAGGAATTAATATATTTTTATATATTTTAGAGGTGAGCTCCGAAGTTTATGGGTTGGCATCTTAGTAGCTTTACCTTCAGGTGCTGGTGTAGCTCTCTCTGTATTGGGTGGAAATGCAGGATCATTAGTTGGTGTTGCAATATCTGCTTCTCTTCTTCCACCTGCAGTCAATGCTGTAGAGTATTTTTAAATGTTTCATAAAAATTGATTGTAATACATATTATAAATAATTCATATAATTTATCAATAAAACAGAATAAGATATTCAGTGTTACTTAAAATATATGTATTAAAAAAAAATAGTAAATTTGTAGAAAAATAATTGGAAAAAAAAATAATTTGCATTTGTAAGAAAACAATTCAAAGAAATTATTATGTTATTGATAGTTATCAATGACAACATATGATGGCATTTAAAGAAAAAAGTAGAGTTGATTTTTATTATAATCTGTTTTTTGTTTTCTCTGATTTTTGGAAGTCATTTTCAAGTTATGGGTAAACATAGGTATTGTTTTTCCATAGCTTGAGACAAATATTATACAATAATTTATATGAATTTGTTATTAATCTGAATATCCGTTTCTCACAAAAAATAACATATAATTATATTTGAGTTTTATTTTAAAATTTAAAATACAAAAATCTAAATAATCAATATTTTTTCAGGGCTTATTATGGGCATTATCAGCAATTGAAGCATTTAAATCTATGTCAAAAGAAGAAAGGGTTAGCAATATTTTAATAATTTTGTTATTGTTTATGGAAATGCCACACAATTTTAAATTCAATTTTGATAAGATAGGCTGAATTTATTTTATTATACAAAGATACTTTTATTTACTAGACATTAATAGTATTTGAACTATCTATTAATGTATCTTTTTGTGTTCTGATTTTAGGGAAATATGAATCTAAACTTCAAGTTACAAATTCAGGTAGCCCTCAATTTAAGATCATTCAACTTCAATCCCTAATATTCCAATCTTATGATGCTCTTGCAATATTCCAAATATTGGTTATTTTCATAGCATATTGGCTAGAAATACTTTTTGTTTTATTAAAAATGTTATACCATATTACTTTGATTTTAGGCCCCACTTTTTATTCAAATTTTTAAAACGTAAAATTTGAATGCGGCTTAAATTCAAAGCAAATATTTTAACATCTTATTTCTGCTGATCTCCTACTCCCTAATGTTTGGGTTTTTGCTTCACATATGCATATTATTACAACCATTGATAACAGTTTATTCGGTGGTCCCCAGTTTGTACTTTTCTGATTTAATCCAGTTGCTGTTTGATAGTAGCTGTGTAGAATTGCATCGTATCTGGCCATATTTTAATTATAAGAAAAATCAAATTACTGCTGATGGAAACAAATTGCCACTCAAAATCTATACCCAAGGAAAATTTTCCTAAGGGTGTTATAATTTGAGCACAAAAGAATGCATGGATGATAACAGGATTGATTAAAGATTGAATAAAACATGTTTGGAAGAAGATATCTAGTGCTATTTTAAAAAAAAAAAACAAAAGTAATAATATATCCGAAAAAGATTCTCAATAAATTAAGTAGCTTATTATGTATATTAGTACCTATTTAAATAAATAAAAATGTTTTTTATTTTTCAATACTTATAATAATTCGTTTTTATTTTTTTCCAATTTTCCAACTTTGAAATCCTACTGTGGCAATTTTTTCCCGATTTTTCAATTTTAAAATCCTACTGCGGCTTAATTGGAGGCAGCTTCAAATTTTAAAATTCTACTGCAGCTTAAATTCGAAGTAATACGATATTTTATTTTCAATACCTATTATAAAATCATTTTTATTTTTTCCAATTTTAAAACTTATTGGGGCTTAAATTTGAAGTAATACGGTAATTGCTTATCATCTTGGGGATCTGAATTCAGTTTTGGATGGTTTTACACCTTATAATCCAGATTCAGTTCTGGATTATTTTATTAATTTGAGGATCTGGGATCAAAATCTGGATGATTATACAATCTTAAAGGATTTAATGTTGCATTGTTTATTATTATTATTATCATCATCATCATCATGGGGTTATGTTTTAAATTTTTTTTTTTTCGATAACCCCATCATAAGTCGAGGACTATCTGTATTTGTAAGTTAAGTTTTGGGGTTGTTTTAAAATTTTTTTTTTCGATAACCCCATCATAAGTCGAGGACTATCTGTATTTGTAAGTTAAGTTTTTACTTTGTAATTCTTTTATGTTTTAAATAATTAGTAATTTAGTTTAAAATATTGTAAATTTGATGGATACAGAGAACTTCATCATTGTATTATTAATCAATACTTTTTCTATTAGGAAAGAATACATTATCAATGAAAAAGATGAAAATATTCATTTTCTGAATTCTCTCAGCCCCCATTTTTTTAATCAAATTTACAATTCTGGCATAATATGAGAATCATTATTGTTTAAAATCATAATTACACTAAGAGATAACCATTTGTAAATTGTCTGTAAGGATTACAGTAAAGATTCATGCCAATTTGCTAATATAGCAGATTAATGCAGTTGATTCATGAGTTATTAATAGTCATATAATATAAATTTTTGAAAAAATACTAAATAAGGGCTAAAGGATTTAAGAAATATCCATATTAAGAAAGAAAAAGAATAAGAGCTAAGTTATTGGATACAAATTCTTCAAAATAGAATTCTACACAAAGAAGTTTAAATTTACTGAATATGAATAAATATCAGTTTAAGTTGTTATATGTTTAGCTTTCTGACAGCACTCTACTTTGAAAATAAAATTGTTTTTCTCAAAGCACAGTAAAATTAAGATATAAAAATCAAATTTATTCTAAATTTCAGAGATTGAGATTTTCATAAAATATAACATTTAAAATTAACCTATTTTTTAATGTTTATTTCTTTGTGGTCTGACATCAAACTATTTGCAGTTGTGAATAATGCCATTTAATAGCAATGCTGAAATATCTCTAAAAGGCTAATATTGCAAAATACAATAATAATACTTTATCTAACAGTCTATTATTGGCATATACTATATGTTTAACAACAATTATAATTTTAAATAGACAATATAATTACTATATATGATAAACTTGTCTGAATCCATATGAATTAATTTAATATTTTAGATCTAAATAACTTTATATTAAAAATTGATGATTAAAAAGAATAATATATAATGAGAGAAATAATGGAATTGGATAGAACATTAAATTCAGTTAATATTTATAATTTTTAAATTTACAGATATCAATAAATGCTGCTATCATCAATGGTACAAATTCATCTCCTGTTGGTAACTTTTATAAATCAGTCTATTCTAATGATATAGAAAAAGATTTAGCAATTCTTGGAGTTGTCAGTCTTCTTCTTACACTTATAAATATACTTTGCATTTTCACAATGGCAGTTATTGTTTTAAAGGTATGGAAACTACTTTTATATAGAATAAGAAATTTAATTATAAAATTTTGTATTACAATTCATTTTAAAAACAGATATTTCCTAATTTATGTAGTGCAATACTTACATTACTAAATAATTTATATAAATAGATCGGAAGAGCGTCGTGTAGAGTTTTTGTTATTATATATTTTTATTAATATCACTTCTATTTTGAACACAATTTTATTAGTATATTTTTTACTATTATTATTTTTGTAGCAGTGAAATTTGTAGTAGTAATTTGATTGAAGAAACTGATTATTTCACAGCATATTTCTTCATAATTATATTTCTCATTCATATTAAGCTATTATACATTTTAATCTACCAGGTAAATTTTAATTCAATTCATTGTGCATTTTGTTCTACAACAGAAATAAATTAACATTAATACTAGTCAGCAGATAAAAAAATATTTCACAATTTATTCAACTTATGTAATGTTTTTGGTACATCCATCTTCAGCATATTGCAAAGTATAGAACCTTTATACTTTGCAAAATGCTGAAGATGGGTGTATCGAAAACATTACATAAGTTGAATAAATTGTGAAATAATTTTATCTTCTAACTAGTACTAGTGTTAATCTATTTCTAATTAAATAGAGAAAGTAAACAGTAATCATTAGATGTTCTACAATAATTACTATAACGAGGGTTGCAGAGTCGGATGGCAAATGATCAGACTCTGACTCCACCTTTAAAAAAAATCTGACACTCTAAAATTTGTAAGGTCCTACTCCGACCCTACCCAAAACCTCCGACTCCCTGACTCCCGAATCTGCAACACTAACTATAACAACAAATTTGATAAAAGTATTCAATAAGATATTTAGACTGAAGTCTAAAATTCAAGTAATAAAAAACTAACAATTCAAAAAACAAAAATAGTATTGCTTTTGTTCAGAGTATCTTCTTTTTAAATAAAAATTTAAAAAGTTATAAATCAAAAATATTAATATATATAAAATTTCATTAAGATATAAAATTATAATAATCATACCTATGTTATTTTTCAATTTAATATTTTGAAAAATAACATAGGCATGACTGAATTATTGTTGTTGCATACCAATTTCAAAACTAAAATCTCTTTTTCAAGTCATAGAAAAAATTTAATAGTAAACATTTATCAACAATAATAACTTATATTGTAAATATATTTGTATTATACTGAGAAATTAATACAATACATTTATTTAATCACAAAATTATTTAATTCAATAAATATATATTATAATTGTTTGCATCGGTAAACTTAAAAACTTATTGTTTTATGTTTTCAGTAATCTTTTATTTTTTTAAACAAATGTACTCTGTAAAAATTTGAAAAATAAAAAAATAAAGCATATTGTTTTATTTTAAAGACAAAGAAATATAACACCAGTATTTACCTAGTAATTACCTAATATTTGCCTACTTTATAGTTTTAATGCAATATTTCATGTATATTTGTAAATTCTGACAAATATACAGAGATGAAGGAATCATTTTTTCCACTCCTTAAGATATTTTTTTAAGATATATATGTGAAATTTTCCAGATATCTTCCTTATATGATATGTTCTCTGATTATGTAGTCTATCAATGTAATCTTTACAAATGCACAAGATCTACACTACTATAAACTGAATTTATTTACTGTAAAATTTTTCTTTAATCAAATAAAAGTTTACCCAAAATTATATAATAAATTTTTAATTTATTTTCTGAAACTTACCACCAATAAATAGCACCAGATTCCAAACGAGCACAAGTATACAAAGAACAAACATAAAGGTTTACTATTTTATCTTGCTGAAATTCTGGAAAGGTTTGGACAGGATGTTCTAATTTTGAAGATACTGCTGCCAATGTTTCATCTATCCAAGTTGCAACTTTTCCACTCTCAGTAGCAACTGAAGCTCTAGTCCCACCTGCAGCTAATAGGACAACTTTTTCTCCGAATAAACCAAGGGACGTTGTCTTTGGATGATGAATGTTTAAATTCTAATCAATTAAAAATATTTATTTTTATATGTACATATAAAATGAATAAAGTAATAATAAATGTTCAATTAAATGGAATCAAAACAGCAATAGGTAAAACTATTAACAATGTGTAATTTTATTTTATAACAAATATATAAAATGTAAATTTTATATATGTAGGAATTTAGGGAGCAAGAGAAAATTTGATCTGTTTTTTTATGCCAATCTCAAATTATAATATGGTAAGTCCTCAACTTATGCTGTTTCAGAGATAAAAAAAAATATACATAAATGTGTAAATTTTTTTTGTTAAAGTTCTATAAAGCACCAACAAAAATTTATTATTACACAAACAGAATTAAATATATATAGGATGGTTAGGTTGTATCCCATTTGCAACTGCAAGATCTACCATATTTATTCTTAATAAATACATATTCATTCTTAAATTCTATTATAAAAAGAAGTAGATACAGTAAAACCTTGATATCTCTAATCTCACAGGACCAAAAAAAAAAAAAAAAATTTGATATAAAGAGTTTGAGATATCAAAGTTCAATTTTAAATAATGATTTTTGCCAATAATACATACTGTAGTTTTTAATACTATATAAGAGACTCTTTTTTCTATGAAAATTAGCATCTAAATACTCCTACATCTTATAAACCAAAGGTTGAAAATATCACTGAATAAGCACGATCATACTGACAAAAAGCTATCAAATTTAGAAGTGAAATTTAAAAAACAAAACTACTATATGGCATATGTTCAGTAATCGAAGCATGCACAAAAAAGTTCCTGTTCCAGTTATCAATAGCAAATTTATGTTCTTTTGTTAAATTTAAATCTTTTGTTTAGATTTCGAAAATGAGGAAAATTCGTAAATATTTTTAATTTCTCTAGCACAAAAATTATAAACTAATTTGAGATAGGAAGGATTTTGAAGAAAATATTTTGAGATTACTATTGAAATTATATTGATTTAATGCCGAAAGTGCATAGAAAAAAATTTTTTCCACAAAGGGTTTCAAGATAGAGAGGTTTGAGATAACAAACCTCTCTATCTTGTATATGCCTCTCTACCTCTCTATCTCGTACACGATACCTCTCTATCTTTATACTGTATATACGAGGGTAATTCAATAAGTAAGTTACAAATCGAAGTTGCGACTCATTTTTTAATTAAGTGCGGGAAACTGTCACCGCTAGATAGCAGCACTATTAGTTTATTGTGACGCACAACGAATCGGTTCTAGCAAGACTGTACAAGATGGCAGCACCCGAGTACATGTACCACAATAGAACAGCGTGCCGTTGTGCATTTTTTATGGGCAAAATATATGGAAGCAAAGGATATCCACAAGGAAATGCTGCCCGTGTATGGTGAACATTGCCTGTCACGTCAGGCAATCCATAATTGGGTGCAGAAGTTCTCGGAAGGGCAGACAAGTATCGAAGACGAACATAGAGCCAGTGGAGATTCACACCAGAAACATTGAGGTCATTCAAGTGGGAGGTCCTCCAACATCCATCTTACAGCCCGGACCTCGCCCCGAGATATCTAACAGTTTATAACTTGTAATTAGTTTGAATTTTTTCATGTTTATAAGTTTTATCAGATCCTAACTAATTAAAAAGAAATTACATATATAAATAATAATAAAAACTTCAATAGTATAATATTCTGTACAATAATGGAAAAAATTCCAATTAAAGACAATGAGGTTTCATTTAAGCACATTGATTTCAATGTTTCCAATTAAATTAAAATGATAAACTGAAAAATAAAACTTGATATTCAATTTGCTTAAATATAAATAATTTCTGGTATAAACTGATATAGAATTATATTTTCAGATAAAATAAAATATAGAAGAAAAAATTTTCAATCTGCAATAACAAGAATAAATACTCAAGTAATAAACACAAAAAAGTGCTTTTTTGTGTTTATTACTTGAGTGTATTATAGTTAAGCAGTTGTTTTTAGACGTTTAAATACAGTTTAAGAATAAATACAATAAAAGTTATCAACTTGTATCATATAAATAGAAAACTATTAATTTGGAAAAAATATCAAATACTGTGTGTATGTGTTGAATATAAAAGTATGAATTTGATGATTGAAAAGAGTGTAATAATTAGTTATTTCATTTATAAGAGCGACAAGAGACTTAATTGCTATTACTTGTTTAATCTAATATCATTAAATAGATGTTCCAATCTTATTTTAATGAATTTTAACATTTGAAAAAAATATACTTCTTTATTAAAGTAGTTTGCTTGTATGTAATTACTTGATACATATTTCCAAATTGCACGAGTAAGACTTGATTCTAAAATGATTATTAATTAAAAAATTTAACCTACCATAGAATGACAGCATAAAACATTCACATGCCTTTATTGGTAGGAAGTTACCTTGAATTTCTGAAGATATGAGTTCTGAAATTCAGAAGTAATGTATCAGTAATGATATGTAAGATAATCTATTAATGAATTTAGAATAAATTAATAATAGAAAACAAATTTCATAGATAAAAAATGTTTTGTCATATTTTAAAACAGAAAATAATACTATCCAATTATAATTATTCAAATTTTGAATTGATATTTTAAAAATTAAGCTGAAATACAATATAAATCATTATTAGAATTAAATAAAAATTAAATGAAATAACAGTTATATAAGATATTTGAAATAAATGTAATTGTTGGCTAGAAGAATTTATTTTTTGAAAGTTCTAACTTTCTTACAAATATTTCAATGCTATAACATATTACATTCAAATATTCCTATTTAAAATAATAATAAATCTTTGATATGAAAAAATAATGTAATGATTTTCTTACACAACTGTTTTGTAAATCAAAGGATAAATGTACTTAGAATTTTAGAATTTATAATAAGAAACTGCCAAATTAAGTCCATTTAACTGAAATAAATTTAAAAATTATTTTATTTAGAAAATATATGTATATTTAATTATCTTTCTTTATAAATTAAATAATTAACAAATTTTTATTTCATAATGTACACTGACGGAAAAAAAAATCCCAACACCAAGAAAGACTTGTGTTAGATAAACAAAATTTGGTAGGCGTGTTTATACATCTGATAGATTAAAGAAGTGGCTCCTCATACTAGTGTTCCTCAAATCAAAAGGTTCTGGAAACAAGACATAAAGGTAATTTAAAAGAATAATATGAAATATTTTTGCTAACATGTAATACAGGTATTCTCAACTTTATGTATATCTGACTTCCATAAATTGTAACTTATGTAAAAAATAAAAAATTTTTTTTTTAAGTATAGAGCCATAAAAAAATTTATTATATTTATAAGTTACAAATCCAAACATGTTAATTTACTAATATTTAAAAATTTATGTTGCCTGATTTATGTTTTACATGTTATCTATTGATCTTAAATATTATATTGACATGATATTGTTCCATGTGAGTTATCTTCTTTCATCAGAGAACAATATAGTGGCATAACATGGTATAGGTGCAATCACTATAATCCACTAGCTCCAGTAATTTTTGATTCAGAATTTTTGTTGAAAAGTTATATTTTTAACTTCCAGAAAATTTGAGTTACATAAAAATCTTTGATCCCAATTATTTTCTTATGCAAATAAGTCAGGGAATACCTGTATTTAGAAATAAAAACAATTTTTTAATTATCTTTTAATTGAAATTTTATAGATTGCAAGAGATTACAATAAAACACTAGGCCGTAAAGATGCACGCACATTAGGAAAACAGTTTCTTACAGAATGGGCAGTAAGTTTGTTTTTTTTCTATAATAATTTAATGAATTTATAAATTTTGCATTAATTTTAATGAAATACAATCTAAAATATTAATTTAAAAATAATTTAATAGATTTATATAATGTATCAATTCCTGCATAAACTATAATTATATACTTTCAGTTATTCATGGAATAGATTATCCTATTAGATTATTTGCATTGATTTTGCATATTTTTCATGATTATTTGAGATTATGAAAAGAAAAGAAACACAATATATATTGCTTTCTTTGTAATGTGTTCATACAATAATTTAAACAGGACTTGAATGTTCAAAAAAATATATGATACAGTATGTATGATGTAACTAAAAAATCTTTTAAATGAATATTTTTTCACATATATCAACAATATACTTGTATTATTTATTAATTCAAAGAAGAAATATTGCTTAAAAATTTTTATATAAGAATGTTTTAAGACAAAGTAATTTTAAAATGATATACAGGGTGTAAATTATCTCCTTCAAAAAAACTACACTACGATGTAGACGAAATTCAGGCGATTAAAATGATATAAGACACTTGGGGTCGCAAACCTCAAGAAACGTCGTAAATTGAACCTCAAACTAAGCTGAATGGCGTGGCGTAGCGTACACGAGCCGAGTGTGGGCGACTGTGTTCGCGCGAGGCGACCCGGCGCGGCCTGGCTGGTTCCGCCGCTTCCCACTACCTCATCCCGAAGATGTCCGCCTTCCAATCCAACGTGACGTACGGGAAGCGGCGGAACCAGCCAGGCCGCGCCGGGTCGCCTCGCGCGAACACAGTCGCCCACACTCAGCTCGTGTACGCTACGCCACGCCATTCAGCTTAGTTTGAGGTTCAATTTACGACGTTTCTTGAGGTTTGCGACCCCAAGTGTCTTATATCATTTTAATCGCCTGAATTTCGTCTACATCGTAGTGTAGTTTTTTTGAAGGAGATAATTTACACCCTGTATATTAACAGTAAACCAGCAAGATAATTATTAATTATATCTTTTATAAATAGCATATTTTACAGTGAAAAATAAACTATTTCATTCCAATTACATCTTCCCACATAATTAGAGATTTCCCTTCTTGTTTATCAGCCTCCATGTTGTTGTATAATAACTATATGCAAATGCATAATTAGAAGTAAAAAAGCCTCAGTTATAGATTCACTTAGTAGCAATTTCAGAATCATACAAAAAAAGGGATGTAATATACACTATTTTAAACAGAGTTATTTTAAAATTTCATTTTATTGTACTTGCACTATATTAAAATTTCAAGAATTTATAAATCATAAAAATAATTCCTGTTCTAATTTTATTCATTATATAATAATTATTTTATGAATTATAAAACAAATTAAAAAATCTTTCAAAATAGTATTAAAAAATCTTTTAGTTCTAAATTAAAATTATTTTATAAAAAAAATAATTTTAATTCAGTACTAATTTTAATAATTTTATTTCAGAATAAAAGAGATGTTAGACTGTTATCTAAAAGAAATGTTGTACTGATGAGGGACTGGTGACAGGTCCGAAAACGTTTTGCAGTAATAAAACGCTTTAATACTTGCTGATAGTGCTGTATTGACTCTGAACTAGTATCTTAAGTCATATATGCATATCTGATTTTATTTATAACATATCCAATTAATTAATTAATTAGAGGTATTGCATATTTTTAATTATGAGGGCGATTGAATAATAAGTTACAAATCGTGATTGAAAAGAAATGAATGGAGATAATGACATACAAACAACATTTATGATCTGTTATGAATAAATATAGCAGCCACTACTACATATATCAGTTAACCTATTTTATTAAATGCAAATATAGCTAAACAATATTTTGAATCAAGTAATTTGCACAATTGCTGATCATTTAGCAAATATAGGATGATTAATTTGCAGATGATTTCAAATCAGATTTGTGCTTCCTGCAACTGCAGACACTGGCTGGCATTCCACTATCATTAATTGAAACAAAATCTTCTTTGCATATTTTGATTATCTTTTCAGTACCTTTGCTAAAAATATTTTTATTGAAATTAGGACATGATAAAAAATTCAATTTTAAAACACTAGAAGAGAGATACTTCAATGAAATCATAGCATAAAAATATCACGTGAAAGTTTAATGAATCTGTAATAATGATCAAACTGGATGATAATATAAATAAAATAAAATGTTACTAAAGAATTAAGGGCCAGTTCCACAAACATAGGTTTAACACTGCTGTCAGTAAACAACATTGTCAATGTAGCATAAATCAGTGACAACAAATTCTTTCATCACAACTTTTGTTAGCAATATTTTCTGATAGTGAATAGCTGATACTCTGATTTTTATTCATATTATTGACTAAATGCTCATTAGTCAAATTATGAAAAATGACAAGAAATGATACTAACATCACATGTTCAATTCAAGATTGCTGATATTGGAAATAAGCAATGTTGCAACCTGATTATTCACAAAAATTTTACATGATGAAATTTCTTTATATAGTTAATTCTATATAATGATTCAGAGTACTTTAATTTCTTATATTACTTTTCCATTAGTCTTTGCTCTTTTCTTTGTACTTTTAGCTTCCTTTTGAATCGCATCAATTTGAATTGAGGTCTTATCATCATCTTACTGTATGATGTTTGCATGTGCCCCCTAGGAGAAGGGGGTCCAGCTGGGACATTGGCTTGGGGCCCTTGCTGATAGGATGCCAACCCTTACAGGGTGGTGCAATATAAAAAGGTTCTATCTTTTTATATGAAAGGTAGAATCTTTTTATACAAATGATGCTGCAGTCTTCATAACATATTTTGGAACTATACAAACTGTTTATAACTTGTTTAGTCTAGTCCACAACGATGGGAAATCTTAAAGAATCATATTGGTTGTTCTCTGCATGGTGGTCAGACAGTGTTGAAAGTGAGAAGTCGTTTGTAGCCCATCTGCCTGGCATCAAATTAGCACTAGAAGTCCTCTTGAAGCTGAACCTAATTGCAAAACAAGAACAGAGATTAATGGAGCTTTGTCTTATGTGACATCATTCATTTGTGTGATATTGTCTTGTATGGTATAAAATATTAGTTCCAATTGATATCTGTAACAAAGTTATTCAAGCCAGAGATGCAACACTAGATGTTGAAGTATCTAACATAAAAAGCTTAATTTCAGAACGGACAGATCTCCGAAACATGAAACAGCTGGAAAAGTATGTGGAGTGAAACTAAGCATGTTGCTTCCAATTTAGACATAGAAGTAAAACTAAAGGTTGTAGTGAGGCAAAACATAAAAGAAGGATGTTTCATGATCAAAATGCCATAGCAGAAATAGATTTCTCCAAATTTGAAACAGATGACCCCTGAAGAAGTGTATTTCAAAAAATCTCTTTTCTATGAATGTTGGATAATGTTATTACTGGATTCAAAGTTCATTTCAATGCTGCAATGAACATTACTGACTAGTTCAGCTTTCTCTGGAAGTATTTAACTATTTCTGTAGATAAGCTGAAAGAAAAATCAAAATCACTGGCAAATCAATATCCTGCTGATATAATCAGTGAAAATCTTTCTAATGGAGATGAGTCATCTGCCAACTGTTCACCAAGCAAATTTTAGAGACAATCAACTGAGCCCAATGGAACTCCTTAATTGCCTGAAAAAATACAAATTGAAAAGATTCTTTCCAAATATATGCATTGGTCTATGTATTTTGCTGACAATTCTTGTCAGTGTTGCCTCTGCAGAGTGCTCTTTCAGTAAACTAAAGCTTATAAAAAATTATATAAGATCTAACATGTTACAGGAACAACTAGTAGACTGGGCAAGACTCAGTATTGAAGCTGATCTTGCCAAAAATGTTAATTTTGATGCTGTAATTAAAAACTTTGCAAAAAAAGACAGAAAAGCACCTCTGTTTATCACAAAATAATTTTAATACAATATATGTACAGCTATTAGGCTCTTTCCTTTTTTTGTATTTTAATGACGTAATTATGTAAGTATATACATGATTTCTTTATGTAATGTTTCTGTTCAATATTAGTGAGTTATTAATCAATACTCAAACACAATTCTACAATAAACATATACATAATACAAAATATAAGAGTCTGTCATGTATATAGGGACCTCAAATTAGTCTTGTCTCAGCTGAAAGTAAAAATCTCCCTCGGAGGTCCTGTACATGTGTATAGAGAAAGTTAATGGAATAATCTCAATATATATTTATATATATATAAGGGATAATAAAATTTTAACAGAATAAAAAATTATAATAATAAAATACAAATAGGCAAGAAGAGATGGTCTTAAGATAAAATGGAAAAACAGACTTAACAAGAAAGAAGAATATATTGACTGTATTAACAGAAACTTGGAAATTATACTAAAAATCAAATATGATATACAGAAAAAAAAGCTGAATATAACATTAGTAGAAAGAAGAAATTGATGTGAGCTAAATATAGAATAGAACAGAACTAAAATAATAAAGGAGTTAAATAAGAAAGATGAAACTAAAACAATATAAAAATGGTTTTGATTTATAAAAAAGAGATGAAAAATTAAACAGTAACCAATATAACTGAATTTGAAGAAACAAAACAGCATGGTGGTAGCATGCAATAATGCTAGAATGAATTTAATTTAAAGGACATTATATTATCTTAGTTAATACCTTGATTGTTACAATTATATATATATATATATATATATATATGTGTGTGTGTGTGTGTGTGTGTGTTTAAAAATTTATGGTAATGAATGTTGGGGATAGAGGGGATAGAGAATGATGTATCATAAAAGAATTATTTTTAAAACAAATATAGGATAAGCTAAAATATAAATGATATATAATGGGTTAAAGGATTCTATAATATATACTTATTTAATTAGTATAAATTATTATACATGGATTAATAAGAATTAATATCAAATATTACTGAATATATCATTATTTATAAAAAAAACAGTATTAGTTACAATAAACTCATAATGTTTAAATTAAGTCGTTCTCTTTTCAAATCAATTCTGTATATTCATATTCTGTTTTGTAAAGAAAATGTAACTGAAAAGCACTTAAAAAGCATTAAAGTCATTACACATATTTTGGTAAACATTAAAAACATATGTGTAAAGCAGTCATTACACATATTTGGTAACATGTAAATTACATTTTTCCTGCTTAAAGACTTATAGGTGGTTCTCAACGAACCACCTATAAGTCTGGTTCATCAAATGAGTATGAAAGTTGATTTCATACTTATTTGATTCCTGAAATCTGTATAAAAGTTGAAATGTATGAAAATAGAGCAATGTAAAAAAAACATGGAAACGTGCTTTTAAAATATTTATTTTACAATTATTTATTGATTAGTATTTGGTGTTTTAAAACACCAAGATACTAATCAATAAATAAATTTTAAATAAAATTTATTTATTAATTAAGCAATACTAATTTTAAATAAATTTATAAATTTATCAAGAGATAGTTGAATTGTATTTTTCTTGATAAAAAGTTCTGTAACATGCTGTGTCTTTTTCTATTGTTCATGCATGATATATGCTATCCAAAACAGATAAACTGATAACACATAATGTAACAACACACATCCTAATTCAAAACTTAATCTGTGATGCCAGAAACTGGGAGGGACTAATGATGATGAGGGGAGAGTGGCTACAAGGAAGTATGCACTTTTTGGGATATATATCAATAAAAATTTCATTTTTAGATATGTACGAAATAGCAAATTGTATGAAAGTTGAGCACTGCTTGTATTTGTGAGTAAATTTAGTAATACAAACAGCATTGGATTTTTAGCAACTTTGTATGCCATAAAGATGTATTTTATTCACTTTTTATTTCCAACTTAAAACAATCACAAAGAAGTATATCTTACATTAAAAAAATATTCAGATCAATCAATATAAATAAAGCATACAAAATTCAGATACTTTATTATAATGATTATTTGTTGTTATAACAAAATAAATCTGAATCACAAACCAAGATAATGTAAAATATTACAGTCTCTAGGTATTGTAATATACTGACAAAATTATATATTTATTTTTCTTACCTCAGGAAATTTATATGGTTCAGAATCATTCCATTTCCATTGATGAATCTGTCCACTTGTACTTAAAGCTATTAATTCTGAATGTAATGCAGCTAGTTGAACAAATTTTAAACCTTGAGAATGCTAGAAAATAATTATTCTTTAAGATAATTTAATAAACATATAAATGTATGATTCAATTAAAACAATTTATAACAACATATTATATTATTCTAAATTTATAATTATAAATCTGATATAATTTTAATGTTTATTTATTTTTAAATGACTATTAATCCTTAAAAGCTCATGCATAAGCCAGAGAATTAAATAATTTCAAAAAAAAATTATACAATTATACAGGTTCATACAAAGTAGTGTGTTAATAACTAACAATTTGATGAGAAAGCCAATATAGCATAAAGCCTCAGCAACTGTATGAACAGAGTGAACATATATGGCATGAGGGATGTACAGTGAAACTTTGATCTGTCATTCCCTAATGTATCACTTTCCTGGAAACACTGTTTAATTTCTAAGTTTCTTGAACAAATCCTATTTAAATTATGGAAATTAAACTTACATCAATCATTCCTCAATTTGTTGTTTTCCTGGATCTATCAGTAAGAAATGTTAGTCCTAAAGAGCATTAATCCCAGACTGATCATTTTTAAAAAAGAGCACATTACCTATACATTGATAAAAATTTACTTTATCTCTTGTTTAATTTCTTAAAAATTTTACTGTATTTTTGTTGCCAATTTCATTGCTTCTTTATCATCATCAATCATTGCTCACCAATATTAGAATGCTGATAGTGAGTATGCAATCTCTACATCAATATATATTCTTGCCTGATTCAGTTTGTGACACAATATGCCTAATTGCAAGAGGTAAAAACTTTTACCAGACTTTGTACAGTTAGCTGTACAAGTTAAGGCATGTCTTACACCTGCCAGACAATGAATTAGGGAGAAAGGATTATGGTGAAAAGCCTAATCTAGGTTCAAAAACTTTCAGTGTACATATTGCCAATGTCATACAAAGTCTTATGACTGTCTTTGTGCAAACATCAACTTTGCATTAGTTTATTTCAAAATTTGTAAAATATCAAAACTTTATGGTGATTTTAGCCTTTGGCACTATTGTATACTGCACATCTTGTGCCTATGGATGGCATGGCACTGCATGTTGCCAAGTTATAAGAAGCAGAAGGCATACATGCATCAACTCCTCCCAATGTTTCTCTGTCTAAGGGTATATGTTATGCATGTTACAGGATCTAGTGACTTTTATAATATTTTATCATCAAAAGCACTAAGTTTAAAACTTCAATAAATATATTTCAACAATTCTAAACTATCTTTAGTGAAAAAACATAGAAAATTACTATTATTGATATAAGAATTTTGCTACTTTGGCTTTGTTACTTAGTGATTCTCTATAAACCAAATTTAGCAACTCTTAAGTACAGTATGCACCAAAATATACAGTACTGAAACTCTCGCATCTTAAACGCGCATATGCGTTTGTAAACAGGGCATAGCGCCAGCCGTACTTGTTCTCAGTAATGAAAAGGAAGTTGTGTTGTGCAGTTGTTGTTGGAAACGACGGGGGAAAAAGACGGGGGTCTCGACGGGGGAAAAAGTGTTTATAGTTGAGTATTATTTACACTCACACAACTCGATTCCTTGGTTTTGAGCGGTCAGATGTTATCGTCCAGAAACTGCTATATAGTGCACATGTGACGATATGGTGTGCTGTCTCAGCACTCGGTACAATAGGCCTCTATTTCATTGAATATGAGGAAGGCAATGCTCTTAATGGTCCAATCACCATGTCAAGGACGTGGCGATCGAACCATTTCTTTAGGATTTGAGAAGGCTCAGTCGTGCAAAGGGCCTTCATATGAATAGACAATGGTATCAACAGGACAGGGCAACCAGCTATAAGCTCGAGAATCTCTAGGATCTCTAGGGTCACCCCACGATGTATCTCAAATGATTCATCATGCTAAACTTTCCAGGATGAATCATTTCACGTGGCACTGATTTCCCATTCCCCGATCTTACACCATCTGATGTCTACTTGTGGGAAATGTTAAAGAAAAGTGTGTTTAACTATGGAGATCCGCCAAGAATTTTGCCTGCATTACGTGTGCAAATCATCTTCTTTTGCAGGGGTCAGCAGCAACCTCTGTTCCGGGATATGTTTGAGAATCTGCGTGAACGATATGAATACTGTCTACAGAAAGGCGGTATACACTTCAAACATTTACAATATGCAAACCGTGGTAAATGAACACATTAATAGTGTGTATGTTAGTTTTTCAGGAGAAATAAACTAATACATGACAACAAGATAATATTCTTCGTTTTTTCATTTCAGTACTGTATATTTTGACGCATACTGTATATCACTTCATTCTTTTGACTAGTTGAGTACTGTATACTACATGGTTTAACATATGTCTTCAATCCATTACAGTGCTTTGCATTATTGTTAGAATTATCTTTTAATCTATTTTTCATTTTATGTAGGCTTCTGCATCTATTGTTTTCCCATACCATAGACTTTTTTCAGGAATCCCAATGAAAATAATGAATTAAAATTTCACTGTATTTAAAACTATATTTAAGTGTTCCACACAAAACATATGATTAACCTATCGGATTTTGTTCCACAAGTTCTTAATACAATTACATAAATCCAAATATATTGTAATTTGTATTCCAATTATATTGTAAAAGTCTAAGCTTATATACAATTACATTTTCAATCTCAAGATTTGGTATTGGCAAACAAAAAGAAATTCTGGGATATAATTTATTTAATACATCATACCTTTTAATTTATTTAATAATTTTCATTTATTTAATACATCATATAAATCATACCTTTTGCATAATTTTCCAAGTTTTTGACATATTTTTAATATGTTAAAGTACGGGAAAAGGAAATTAAGCAAATTTTATTGTAAAACTAGGATATACTTTAAATTTCTGAAACAAAAGTCAATTATAAAATTTGATCTTTAATTTAACTTCATTTCACAATATGCATTAATCCATTGCATGCTAGCCTATATATATTCTGCTAGAATGTGCAAGTTGAAGAATGTTTACATTTAGGTCTAATTAATACACAAAATTTTACATTATTCATCTCTCTCTTCTTTTCATCAAAAATTTTGAAATTTTTATTATTATTATATTCTTCCTCTCTTTATAATGGTTCTACTTATGACCTATACCACCAATGGTTTAATTAAATTTTGCTGATGTAGGCCATGAAAATGGTTTGAAAATATTTCAATTAATTAATTAATGTAATTTTTCTTTCTCATAATTGGCTGAGTTATTGCAATTAATAGATAGTAGGATATGAATACTAATAGTATTAAGTTAAAAGCTGATTTATAAAATTTATTATAATTTGAAAATTAGAGATAATTACTTTATTCTATAATAAAAAAAATTCTATGAAAGAATGATGCCAATTTTACCAAAAATAGTTCCTGTCATGGAATTTGGTATTTACATCCAGAATCTGCATCAGAACTAATGAACTTAAATTTTCTGCATCAAATATAGGATAGTATCAAAAACGAAAAAAATAACTCAAAAAATTTTCTGTTAATATTGAAAAACTTATAATTATGTTTTAATTAACACTTTATAATTAAAAGTTTTGCAATAGTTAACAGAAAATTTCTGATATTTCTGCACTGACATCCCTAAAGTATACATTGCAAGTTTGAATAATTCTTTTAACAAATTCAGATTTGTGATAATTATATTTTTCTTAATAAGCATATAAATACCTTTGTTTATTTATAAACATAATTCTAAATACATTATAAATTCTTTATTTTTAATTAAGGTTCATTATTATTTAAATTACCTTATCTGGCCAAAATTCAAGTTCTTCTGAAAGCCATAATGGATTCAAATCACTTGATTCCTTTTTCTTTGTTTCTGCCATACTTAATCCTTTCTTCTTTTGATGGCGTTATGCCTCAGACCCAGTGGCGTACCCAGAATCTTTGGTACCCGGGGAGGCATGCGATGAAGCCGCGCCTTGAATAACGACCGTGAAAATACTGTGTGCCATAATGGATTCAAATCACTTGATTCCTTTTTCTTTGTTTCTGCCATACTTAATCCTTCAGCTGCTTTATCTGTAGCTCCACTATCTCTCAATGCTGATTCTAGCCACCTCCTAGATGTTGTATATTGCCGCTCACGAAATCTTTGTACAGTGGTACCTTCTTTTGTACAGTGGTACCTTCGTTAACCAAGGTACCACTGTACACACAGTATTTCCACTCTGAAAAACATTGAATCTCTTTCTCTATCTCTATCAGCATCTCTATCTCTATCTCCTAAATTATTAATATTTTTTAATTCCATTAATATTATAAACTATTTCAATAAGATATATATTTTAATCTATGAATAATATAATTTCAACAATCTTTATTCATTATGTGCATCATTAAGAAAAACTTTTCAACAATATCAACAGTTTAATAAATCTCAAATCTTTTTCAGATTGCTATTTTTCTTCAATATATATAAACAATATACTACATATAAATATCATTAAAAAGATTTAAATTCAAAATGCATAACAAACATTTAACATTACAAAATTTAAGTACTATAATTAAAAGGTTAAAATACAAGCAAAATACATAAAATAAAAAATAATACTACAGTACAGAATTTTTTATCCAGAATATGTAGATTTTTGGATTTATGAATAAGTGATGATCATTCCAGAATGCATTATGAGTAAAATACACTGAAGATTAAAAAAACAAAAAATTATTATTTTAAAATTTAAAAATAAAGCTCTGTCCCTTGAACCACCCAATTTGCAGACATGGCAGAACCTGGATGTCAACAAACTAAGAATCCAGGGGCATCTGTCCATGTGCAAAATGCTTCTAAATGACTTGATCACCATACTGGAAATAAAATTTTTATATTTGCATACATATTAATACACTAAAAACACAAAATATGTAGAAATCAACTTGCTTCATATTGAATCCATAGAAAAAAAACAAAAATTTAAACAGCCTAACAGCAAGTAACATTTTTAATAGAGTATAACGTTTTCGGACCTAAGACTGGTCCCTCTTCAGTACATTTTTACTCTAAGTACAAAATCTTTATCAGAATAAATATTAGACCATGAATAAATATTCATGTTCTAATATTTTTAATTGAAAAAAATAATCCTTTAAGAATTCATTTGTCTGATGTAGAATGGGTTGCAAAACTAGGTGTTTTTGTTTTTGCCGGTTAAATGTCAAGTTTTGAATTAGACTGTTTTGGATTTAATTAAGTGGGTGATCGGTTAACGAACATAATCCGTTCCACGACAATGTTTGTTATCCGAAGTTTTGGATTTAATGAAGTGGGTGATCGGTTAACGAACATAATCCGTTCCACGACAATGTTTGTTATCCGAATTGTTCGTTAACCGATCATCGATTTACCATACCAAGACAATATTCGTTATCCGAATTGTTCGTTAACCGATCATCGATTTACCATAGGTTTTAATGAAATCATTAATTCGTTCTGGAGACACAAAAAAAAACAAATAAAAAATTATATAATTTCTTTACGTTTATTCATATGTAATAACAATAATATATGCATACATAGTCTTGCATTTTCATCTATTATGTTTATTTTTCGATAAAAAAATCTGTCCAATTTCGATCGCTTTTCTCTCTTCTTCAGGGTTGTCGTTCTTAGTAGCATTGTAGTAGTAGAGATCCCCAAGCCTTTTGACCTGAACCTGGTATGAGTGTCATTCTAACAGCAAAATATAGTAAAATCTCTTTTACCTTCTTTAATAAATCTTTGATTTGTTTTAAGTTGTTTTTGTTTTGTCTCCGAGTTCATTTTAATCGGGTAAAACTACTGTTCTTCCATCTTTACTCATAAGTCTCCGAGTTCATTTTAATGGGGTAAAACTACTGTTCTTCTATCTTTACTCATAAGTCCACAAACGCGCAAGGCTTAAGCCTGTCATTCCGTTAGGTTAATTAAGCCGCCATATCTTCGTGAGATATTTTTATCTGGGGCAGACTATTTATAGAGCTCATCACAGGCTAGCTAACACACATGATGGGGTCAACCGGATGGTTGAAGGATGAAGTTCAATAGGCCAGACCCGGAAACGCGCAAGGCTTAAGCCTGTCATTCCGTCCAACACACATGATGGGGTCAACCGGATGGTTGAAGGATGAAGTTCAATAGGCCAGACCCGGGCCCCTCATGAAAAATTGGAGGAGTGTTACCCAGATCCTCCAGGATGGTAAGCCATAGCTTTACCAGGCGGCCATCCGGCCGAGCTGTCATACTGTCAGTCCGCGGGTCCCACAGTTTGTTCTGTGAAGTGTTCGTTAACCGATCACCCACTGTACAGTTTTCCTCCAATAATATAATTTACAGAGATGTGACTGTCTTTGAAGAAGATGATAAATATTGTAAGTTTAAAATATTTCACAAAAGCTATAAAAATATGCGCAATATGTTTAAGTGTTTAAAAACATTGATATTATTCAAATGTTTAACTGCTTTATCTTGTTGTTATTAAAATCTATTAATATTTGACATCAATATTTTAAAAATAACGTAAAAAAGTTTGTTATTGATAATTAAGTATGCAGTACGAATTCCGTCTCGCACTTAGGTTTTTGTTAGAATGGTCACTCTTCTTTTGATGGCGTTATGCCTCAGACCCAGTGGCGTACCCAGAATCTTTGGTACCCGGGGAGGCATGCGATGAAGCCGCGCCTTGAATAACGACCGTGGAAATACTGTGTGTACAGTGGTACCTTCGTTAACCAAGGTACCACTGTACACACAGTATTTCCACTCTGAAAGCATATTCTTTTCTCTTTAATTATATAATTTGTTTCCATTTTTTCAATCCTTGTATAACTAATGTTTTGTATGAATGAAACTCATTCATACTTAACTGTTTCCCAAAGTTCTTTAGTATTCTATGTTTCATTGTGACCCACGCAGTGTCTCACCCTGCCCTTCGGTAGGGTACAGTGAGACTGAAAGGTACTCTAACACAAAAGTGCAAATATTTCTTTAAACTAATTAAGTATGGCTCTGGTAAAATTCAGGGAGTTACTCTAGACCAGGGGTGGGCAATTATTTTCTGCCGAGGGCCGGATAAACAATCTTCAGGATGTAGCGGGTCGTATAAAAATTGAAAAGTACCCAAGGGCGAATTTAACCTTACGGCGCCGTAATTGTAATGAAATTATTGATGATAACAGTAGCTAATCTATTAATAATTAATAAAAACTACTTTGACATAAAATGACTATACACGTTCAAGCGAGATTGATTTTTGCACAAACATATTCCTCTCACCATCACACCGGACAAGAATAATGGTGGCGCCAATCTTGTCAATCTCGCTATCGTGTGTAGCCACTTTTGCGATACTTACACAAAGAATGTATTCGTGTATCAATATTATTCTTAAGATATACTTTTCTCGTGTTATTTTCTTAATTTTTGTTGATACGCAGAGTTCAGAAGCATCCGTAGAAATTATTTCTTTCATTAGAAACATCAGAAAGTAATTCGTCCTACGAATTAATAAATTGAAATAATTTTCTTTAAAAACAATATTTTATCAAACTGATTGATGGCTAACCACCTATTACATCGGAACGTTACAACATATTAGGTAGCTATGTAATTAATTTTGTAAAAACAAATTTACAACTTAATGTGAAGTGTGAAATTTACTATGTTCGTGGCTAATTATATCATCAAAATTTGGAGTAACTCGGTAGTGTACGTGTATAGTATCGACAGTATCCATTATTTTACACTACAAAGTATCCATCATTTATTTTTTCTTTTCGAGTAGAATTTTACAAATGTGGGTCTTGAAATTGTAGTGTTCTAGTTTATGTGGCGAGCCGTATAAGATGCCTTGGCGGGCCACCTTTCGCCCACCCCCGCTCTAGCTGCTCCTGCTGCAGAAATAATGATGTATACAGTGGCGTAGCTGAAAACTGAGAGGCCCCCGCAAAATTGTCGATGGGGCACCCTCTTTTTAATTTATCGATATAATTTATTTCAAATGCTATGTAAACTCTAACACTGGCTGTCAACGTTTATTTATAAGAATGTCGACGTAAAAAAAGCCTAACGCAAACTAACTTATTAATAAGGTTAATACGTGAAACTTTATACAGGTGAAAATAATTTTATATATAGTATATGTTACAGGATAAACTCGAATTCGAGAACGTCCTAATGCTGGTCGGAATTTCTAGTTTTTCCTAGTCGAAACCCAAAGTAGCAAACAGTTAAAGGAAAAGTGTTCCCTCTCAGAGTTCGATATTTGCCAGTAGATATCTATTTCTTTAGAGAATATTAGCCAGGATAAACAAATCTCATTGAGGAAGGCTGTAATCTGCGCCAATGGAAGTACATAGAGATAAATCCGCTTTAAATGCACGAAGCATTCTGTATCTAAATTACGTCTGTGCAAAAAAGAATAACATTTTATGTAATTTACGTCTGTGCAGAAAAGAATAACATTTTATGTAATTCTAAATGCCACAAAACCTACTGCAAAAATAAATAAGAATATCAACTTGTGTTTTTCAACTTTATAAAAATTTTTTACTTTGTATTTTATGTTGAACTTCGACTAATAAAAATTAATGTCCATAAAAAATAAAAAATTGGCAATTTCAGTTCTTTATGGTGTAATAATGAATGAGAGTTAGCTCTATTTTCAATTTGTCTTATTTATGTAATACTGAATGAGAGTTAGCTCTATTTGCAATTTGTCTTATTTCATTTTCTCAACGTAATAAAAATAAGTAATAATGAATGAGATTTAGCTCTATTTTCAATTTGTCTTATTTCATTTTATTAACAGAACAGAAAATAACAATATTTCCTATCAAGTAATGAAAATATGAATTATGTTCATTATTATAATGTTTCTTATGAATTAATCAACAATTTTTATATTGACAGTATTACCATAAATACAAAAATAAAAAAAATAACTAGGAACCTATTCATTTTGCGAGGTAGGCTTTTGTGGCATTTAGAATTACACAAAATGTTATTTTTATACAAACATAATTCAGATACACAATGCTTGGTGCATTTAATCCGGATTTAGCCCTATGTACGTACTTCCTCTGGCACAGATTGCAGCCTTCCTCAATCAGATTTGTTTATTCTCTAAAGAAAGAAAGTTCTGCTGTCAATTATCGAACTCTGAGCGGGAATACATGAGATATGAAGACTTTTGTTTTAACTGTTCGGGTTTTGACTAGGAAAAACTAGAAATTCCGGACTTGAATAAAAAATGTTCGGCGTTTCGAGTTCGGCCTAGGAAATTCTAGTATTTCCTGAATTCGGGTTTGTCCCGTAACATATCAAATTGTAAAACGTTTAAACAGATCTACATTGATTTAAATGAAAGAGAAGTAATTTTATTTGGATAAATTAAACAATAATCAAATACATCGGAAGATATTTAAGTTTACACGCTGTTACGAAATCGTTCCAAACGTTAGAAGAATTTGCAAATAAAAATGCCAATGAGTAGATCGATATTAAGTTTTTTAGCTCTGTCGCATCCTATGGATAACATAGCTAAACCCGCTAATTGCACTCGCGTCATTAAACACATGATTACATTCTAACAAATGATACGCATAATTTAATTTACTTGTTCTATGTATAAGATTTTAAACTTATGTCGTATAGATGTATACAGCTTAGTGTGGTAGTTGCCGCATTCGAGTGTGTTATGTACGGTAAAATCCTGTTTACTCTTGTGCGCGTGTCACGGGTCACGTAGCCGGAAGTGATGTAGGGTAAGGTCATGTGTATCTCTGTGGTCACCCTAGCCTACGGCATCTGGGGGTTCGCGTCTCTCTCTCACTACCGCCCTAGTTGGGTTAGCGTCTTTGTCTTACCGGGTGTGCGCTTTTTTTAGTCTCCATGACACAGTCTGTAACGTGATAGTGACCAGATAATAAATTGTTATTTGTTTATACAGCTCTTGTCTGTCTATTCGAAAAGAGTCATCTAAGTTATCACCCTTTTCCACCGACGTATGCATAATCGGTCGTGCCTATAGCTTCGGAACATAACAGAGAGCGCTGCATTAAACGTAATGTAGCGCTTTAATCAAATAATCGCTGCATCCGGAAACATAAAAAAATGTATTGAAAACAATACATAAATTTTAAATAGCGGCTAGTTTTAGAGTTCCAGCTAACGAACGCTGACGCCCTACGTTAAAATCGAGGTTAATTGGGATTGATTGTTTGGATTTTAGAGGTATTTTCTTCAGGGTGAGTTGGGGCCCCCCGCATCGCGGGGTCCGCTGGCCGTCAGCTACGCCACTGGATGTGTATATGATATAAGAAATCTCGTAACATCATAGATACAACCAGTGCCGTAGCGAAGGTGGCCACGCATAGGCGCCATTCAAAATAGGCACGTAATCCAAGGGATCACTACCATCGTCCCCCTCACGGTATCCTATAACAGATTTTTATTTATTAAAAAAATTTGTAAGAAAGTTTATTTATTTTTAATGTGATACAAAAAATTATTATGACGACGTGTTTGCCTGTGCAGCAGCGAGTCGGGTAAGAGACCGGTTACATTTTTTAATCGGGAAAAATATTGTAACATTTTCAATTGACGATATAAAGAAGTGCGAGCGTTCTCACTACCGCCCTAGTTGGGTCAGCGTCTTTGTCTTACCGGGTGTGCGCTTTTTTTAGTCTCCCTGACACAGAGTCTGTAACGTGATAGTGACCAGATAATAAACTGTTATTTGTTTATATCAGTCTTGTCTGTCTATTCGAAAAGAGTCATCTAAGTTATCACCGGTAAAACTTACGGAAATACAGCGAGGGATCATTTGACCCTGACGGATCATTTTGGACTAGTTTCCCCTATAATTGCAAAATTATTTACAAAACCTCAATGACAAATTGTGGAGTCTGGACACTGATTTGCATTTCCAACAGCTGATGTGTTGATTATCTGCATTTCCGATCTGTCACAGCGAAATTGTGTATGTTTTGGGTTTATGTTTCATTCTCATAACTCTCTATTTTAAAAATGCTTCTGATCAAACTCTGAATAATCAAATATTTCTACAATATTTGCTAATGGATATACATTTTAATAAAAATAAACACTGGAAAATTACACATATTGTTTTCTTAATTTTATTTTTTAAATTTTGAAAGGAAAATTATATAAGGGAAAATTTTTGTATCGAATTATTATCATTGCGACTTCTGTTGGTTTGGCAAAATGGTTAACCTAGTAATCCTCTGGAACTAAAGATGTCAGAAAATTGATGGTGGATCTGTACATAGTGTGTTTATGGAATGCCAGATACAACAATTATGCATTTGGGATAAAATTTTTACATTTTATGTAATTTATATTTTAGTAGGAATATGGTAAAGATTAATTTAATTTATTGTCAAATATGCAATTATGTTTAATGGTATTAAAAAATAAATAACACACAAATAACTGATATTCATTCATAATAGAAAGTGTATATTATTTTAAAATTTAAATTTTTAATTTGATTCAAATTTTGATGATGAGAAATTTAAGAGATAATAAAAGTAATGTGGGACATTTATAAATCTTTCGCATAAGATATCAAAGCTATAACGTTGATATTTAATATAATATTTCATACAAAACATATGAAATTTTGTAACCATATAATAAATTAAGGCAAAAATTTCTTGATTTTTTTTCTTTGGCGAGAGTTTGATGGCTATTTTCAGAAATTATCCATACATATTATAAATCTGAAATGCCTGCGCACATGTGTACACTGGTAATGCAAGAACGGCTGAATGGATTTTTATGAAACAAGTTTTGTTTGTTAGGGGATTTACACAGGAAGTTTTAAAGACAGGTATTGATTATTAGAAATTGATTTTATATAATGTAATTGGTGTAAATTACTGGATATAAAATCCAAGATGGAAGATTAACGCTATTTGAGCAACCTCATTGCGTTAGTGACCACGCGACACGCTAGTTGGCCGATATCATTGGATTACTCTAATCGTGTCTTTGGTAACTAAGCGGTCTCATTGGATCATAATGGTCACACGATTGTCGCGCACGACTATTATAACCCAATGAGCCTGCTCAGTTACTAAATTAAACTTTGATTAGGCTTAGTGACCACAGGGTGATGCGCTATTAGAAACATCTAATCTATATATATCTATATGTTACGGGTAATGCTCGAAATCTATTTAATGTCGAGATTAACCGAGAGATGTCGACATTATCCAAGCTCGGTGGATAAGGACAGAAATAGAAAGTAATTTATCTCGTTTTCGTCCTCATCCGGATAATTTCGACATTAACCAATAAGAGCTGGATAAGGTCGAAGACTATTTGTAAACCTAAACACAAATGGCTGCAATAAAATGAGTGTTTCTGAACTGAAATGCAAAAATAATAAGACAGTAAAGATTTACCGTATATAAGAAATTATAATACCGGGTGATGAAAAACTCTGTCGGTAAAGTTCGGAGGGTGATAGAAACAGACGAGACCAGCACTTTTCGTCCTCACAATGCTTCCTCTTTGGGGGTAGATTTTGAGCTTCACGCTTTAGAAATTTGACTGGAAGCGATCCGCTTCATCTCCGTTTCGTCGAAACACTGCCGAAGACGCTAATTTTCTGAGAATAGTTTTGTTCACAGACGAGCACGTTTTATACCAGAACGGCCACCACAACCGAGGAAAATCCTTGAGCGCTCTCGACATCGGGTCCACGTTGATGTTTGCCAACTTTTTCATCGGCCCATATGTATCGCCCCCCCATTTAATTTTTTGAATCTACTGTATATAATATGTCCTCTCGATTGTCTATACTAGGCCAATAAACAAAAATTGCCTCTTCAAACTTGAAATGTGACATTATCCGAGAGAGGGTGGATAATGCCAGTATTATCCGGATAAACATCAAAAAATAATAAACAGCCCCTTCTTATTAAACATTATCCAAGTTGTAATATTTACTTATAAATCTAAATACCTGCGCGCGTATGTTCAATTATAAGGCGAGATAAGCCGAATAAATTTTATGAAATAATCAGCATATTTCCTAATGCCCCTTAAGATTGTTGCTGCCAGACCCGCGGACGATATGGCCTACCTGCAGTCTGTGGCACGCTGAGACAAAGTGGCGGAGACTACTTTTAAAAAGCAAACAACTTGCTTTATTAAGAGAAGATATCGGAAGGATGATTACCTTTTTAACAATAAAAAAAAATTCTTTCGACTCGAGCTTCTTGTTAGTCTTGGAAAGGCGCTTTCAGTTATTTTACCACCTAAGACTGTCTTGGAGGCGTCTCCTCGGTTGTCTCTAATTGACCTAAGACTCTTTTCTTTATCTGGCAGTTACAGTCGGGGCTGGGGTGCCGACATCGACCACAAGATTTTTTATTTTGCCGACACACACAAAATGATTTTTTAGAACACATTTTTATTCAATATTTATTACCGAAAAAGAAAATAATTATTTAATACATTTTTTAAATTTAAAACCGATAAATAATGAGCGATGAGAAAATTATGGCCGACACCGACTCCCCAGCCCGGATTACAATTCAGTTTATAGTTTGTACGAGTTCCAGTAAATGATTGGAGAATTTCGTAGCACTCGACTTTCTTGTGGAATTCCAGATGATTCGATTCAGTTAACTAAAGTCCAAAATCTTCTTTCGATTCTTAATTCTCGTTCTTCTTTCCACCACCGACCTTTTTACCACTTTCTCACTGATCGCCTTTTCGGTCGCAGTCTCGGAGCAGATTTCCCACCCGATCCAATAACATATTAATTCTTTTCCCGGGGGAAGACAATGTTTGTTTTCATCGTCTTCATAAAATTTTATTTGCCATTTTATGGCCAAACTTTCGATTTGATCATTATTTCTTTTCCCCATTATTATTATTTAATGGTGGAGCACCAGCTTCTCTGGACCGGCTGGCACCATAAACAATTTCTATCACTCGTTTATCCAACTCCGATTACATTCGTTTTATATGTTTTTATGAAGAGGTGTAGAGTGACACCCGACAGCGGGTCCGAATTCCGTGTCCTGGCATTACTATCTTTACCGCGTATGAAGAAAGGAAACCGTGGTGGCCATAGCCAAGTAACAATTTGACTCATACAAAATAACAAGATTTTACAGAAATTTTTGAATTATTTACGCCGCTATCGATTTGTTGTTTATATCGGCATTTTTCAATCCGCCATTATTTTATTTCACGATTTTCACTAATGTAAGTTTTTATTATGTAGAAGAATCGATAAAATCCCCCTCACGTTATCCTATAACAGATTTTTATTTATTAAAAAAATTGTAAGAAAGTTTATTTATTTTTAATGTGACACAAAAAGTGCAAAAAAAAATTTTTCTATGATGACGTGAATATCTACTGGTTTGCGTGTGCAGCAGCGAGTCAGGTAACAGAACGGTTAGATTTTTTAATCGGGAAAAATATTGTAACATTTTCAATTGACGATATAAAGAAGTGCGAGCGATCTTTGTTCTCGAACTGGACAAATTTCAAATTTTCAATGAATTAGAATGCCTTAAATCGCGGGAGGCACAGGTGATATTTCCAAATTTATCATTATTTATACCGCAAGGAAATTCTAGAAGGAATTTTAAAATGGAACCTTTGTGAATCATATCTATATTTAACCACGGCACTACGTATCACGCTCAGGTTACCCGTTACTGTGCTACCTGAGAACGAAGATTCCGTAAATTAAAAATTATTTAAGGTCGACCATAACTCAAAATCGATTGACCAATTTAGCGATACTATCAATTGAAAATGATTTCTTTTTAGAAACCGATTTTAAAGAAGTAATAAATAATTTTTCAGAAATCAAAACACGAAAGGTGAAGCTTCTGTAAGAGCCCATTTTATAAAATTTTATGATCTGTGTAAAGTAATATTTGCTGAATCAATTAATAAAAAAAAATTTGCTGATTTACAGGTATCTGTTTTTATTCCCTACAAAGGCGCTTTTTATATCTTTAGCCATAGGCGCTTAGAGCGGCACTGGATACAATATTTCCATACGATGGAGAAGAAATAAAAGTATAAACAACATTTTTGTCTCATTCTGGCCCACTCTCACCTATTCATTGACGTAGGTAAATAACACGCAATTTTTCTTGATGCGCAGACAGAGGAAAATTTTCCGTTCAAGACCAACATTGTTCGAAACACTAGGGTTCTGCGTATTTAATGCAATGAATAAAAGCTCTTATTTTATTAATTTCTTTGGTGTTTTAAATCAAATAGATTAAACATATCTTAGCCCTGGGTTCCACTACACCCGAAAACTGAGCATCCTCAAGTTATATTTCAGGATACTTTCAGTTTACGCATTAGCTCCAAATAAACAAGTCGACAGTAAAGCTGTGGACCTGGGAAAGTACCGCATTCCTTTTCCCAGGTTGGTTGCCGACGTTTATGGCTGCCCGTGGGATAGTGATACATCACGTGACTCATTCCGCCATTTTCGTCTTAGACCAGGCGGAGCTCTGAATACAGCAAATCATAGGGTGCATTCCAAACCTCAACAGACTAATCAGTGATGAGTAAAAAAATCTCAGAAAACCGTTCCAAAACTCAACAAGCCAATCAGTGTTGAGCTCATCTGACGCTCAACGCAGTCACCGTATCTACAAGTGGTGAGTGTGTTGACACCGGTTTACACCGTTTATCCAACGTCGCGGAAAAAGTAGTTCATACTAGATAATAAGATTTTGAAAGTTAGAGAAGTAATAAATCATCATCATCATCGTTGTTTATTGGCAAATACATTTTAGTGCTTTCTAATGATGCTAATGAAGTTATAATATTCATTATTGTCTTCATCACCACCATGATAGCCGTCGTCTTATCTTCACACTCAGCGAGTCGTTCCAGAAAAACTGATGTTGAGTTATTTCTGACGTCATAAGAGATTAAACACTGATGACTCGCTGTTGAGGTTTGGAACACACCCATACTTATAATGAAAACATAATGGTTTGCACTATACGAAGTAAATAATTAATATTATTTATTTTTAATAATTTTACTTGTCGATATAATAAAGAAACTGGCTTTATTTTATTGAATTTTTTAAATACCTATTAATGCAGACTTTGGGATTCTATAGTCTGTTCCACTTTGAGATGGCAGTGACGTCACGAAATGACGTCGTCTGGTGACAACAATAGCGTATCGTTCCGCCATTAGATATCAAAGTATAAATAGCACATTTTTCAATAATTTATCCATTTTTTTGTGCATAAACAGATTAAGACGCTTTGCCGATAAATCTGAAGTGTTTATCGTGTCCCTGATATTCTAAATACAATTTATAAAAATTTTTAATTTTATTAGCGTTTTTCCATTATTTCTAAAAATTGTAATTTTCATGCGCTCGTGTTAAAAGTTATAATAAAAGTGAGATTACGTACTTTTAAATAGCTTTATTAAAGTGTCGTTCTAGATAATATCGTCGGTAAGACATGGTCGGCATTTGTCTATCAGTAGACGACTTATGATGGAGCATTCATCACAGAAAAAATAGTGATGCTCTTTCATGCGAATGACAAATTTAGTAAAATCTTCATATCTACTAAAGCCATCTTTCATGACTTAAAATACTTGTTTGGTGTCGATACTGCGCCTTCATTCATTTCCTTCCCGATTTTATAAACAATCCTTACTAACACGCCGGTTAATTCCATGACTAAATCTACCATGTACTGTAAATTGTTGATTCAGTTCTACCAATCTGCCGTAACGTTAAGTATAATCCGATTCGCTCGACTATGAAGAATCTTTCTTCTTTTTTTATTTCGTCTTTTTCTATCCTCAGATTTTTTATAATATCGAGATAAAAATACGAACTGCGATGGCAGTGAGACTTTGGAACTTTATACGTGAAAATATTTTGATCAATATTTCTTCTCGCGGACGAACTATAACCGCTTCACTCCTGACGTTACTGTCAACTCAAAGTGGAACAGTCTATAGTTACTTTGATTAAAATTAATTCATATAAGAATGAATTATGGTCGAGATCAGATCAGAATTACATATACTCATAAAGGGACTATCCTTTATGATTATATGTAATTCTGATCTATTACCTCCTGTGGTTGGTAATTAATAAAATTTTTTAAGAATTATTTCTTTTTCTGTGTTATTAAATAACTTTTACAAATTAAGAAGAAAAATTTGATTTTACCTAAGGATTTATAGTTTGAGAACAGGGAAAAAATATTTTTTAAAATGTTTGATTTGACACACTTCCGGCGCATTTGCCGACAACGCAGCGCTGCCATAGGCTGCCCAGTATCACGTGACCTTCTTTCCGCCATTTTTGTGCAAAGAAAATGGGGTTCAGGCTCGGCCGTCTATCCCCGTCCTCCACCGGAGTGGGCAACCTATGGAAAGCTTGTTTCGCCCCGCCACTTAGTATTCTTCCAGAAAGTGGCGTCTGTTGAAAAAAACACAACTGTCTACAAGATGGGTGTGTATACAGTATATAATTCCTTCTGACCGTGCGCGCCTATATAAATATATATATGGTGAAATCATCGAATGGATAAAATACAAGGCTGGCGATTCTATACATACTAATGGAAAAGGAAATTTTATTAATTGGTAGCTAAATATCATCCACAGTGCATATAACTTAAAATACTGGCCGATAACCACCCGCGCATTGGGGTTAGATGATAATGGGAATCACCGCGATCTAAGCACCGAAAGACAAAAATGTTAAGAAAATTATTCAGTTACGAAAGGGGCATTTCTTTATTGAGTGGTTTTCACACCATTAGATTGGTGACCAACCAAGCTATTTTATTACTGAGAAGGTCAGAGGTGTTTCGACATTTCCGACACTAAACGGAAAGTTTCGTCTCGTCACTAAACGGACTGTCTACAGAGCTGGGTCCATTTCGTTAATCATCGTGATTGCTGTGAAAAAGTATGTATAACAATGCATACTTTACGGGATGATTCCCCGGAGAAAAAATAACTAATGATACGATGGTATATATAATTATGTTAAAATGTGATTTTTTGTTTAAATTTGACGTCGCCATTTTATTTTCACGAGTGTTGTTATTGTACTACTACTACTACTACCACCACTGATAGCTGACCAGACGGACTACACTAGTGACAAATGTGACTCCCTGAAATAAAGAAATGCACCCAAGTATAGCCGATTACTTTTGCAGTTAACGAGACTTTTTGTCCGCTACTTATCGGCCAATAATTTTTAGGATAATCTTTAATCATAGGGCAAAAATAGTTAATAAAATGCTGGAGCGCTTATCCTTCCGCTGGAGATAACGATTCAATTCACAAAATTACTCGTCTACTGGGAAGCCGCCAGAAACATTTTTATTTACTATTAATCAATTTAAACTTTTTCTCTGAAGAATAAATTCGAAAGAGTGAGTGGCCTAATATTTGGAATAACGTTGGAAAAAATCCGTAGAAAAGAAATTTATAATGAAGTTTTATCTACCTCAACTCTCCAGCCTAAATTTTTTACCCAGTAAAATTTGATCATGATCGAATTATGACTTTCCCGTCTTTATCATGGTAATGATTTATAAATTCAAACTGATAAAAAATTTCGTGTCATTTCAAATCTCTAAGCAAATTTGTAAAAGATGTCAAAACCGTATTTTGTGTGTGTGTGTATTTTTAAAGATTGAGTCAAATGCTTTGTTGGCATTATAAAACTGCAATACTGTCACCAGAAATGAACACAACAATCAAATTTACTTTTCAACAACTTCTATAGATAAGAAACCAGCTACAGATATATTTTTTTCTTGATTTATCCGAAATATTTAATATGCTATAATTTATATATATATATATTATTTATTTATATTTATTTATACTTTATATATATATATATAAGGTATAACTGAGAAGGTCAGAGGTGTTTCGACATTTCCGACGCTGGGACGAGAGTTTCGTCTCGTCACTAAACGGACTGTCTACAGAGCTGGGTCCATTTCGTTAATCATCGTTATAAGAATATTTTTAATCGAAATTATTTTCAGTGCAGTGAAAGTAATTTTGATTAGAAAAATTCAATTGCTTAAATACATTTTTAATAATTTGATTGGTTTATCATTCGATTAATTCTAATTAAACTTTAAATTAAAAAAATTTTGAATTTTTATTTATTAAAACAATTGTTATTGTTATAATTTCATTATAAATTTGATCTACTAACAAATTTGGTTATGTCATATTAACAAAATATTAAAATTTTAATTTATCTAATAAGTGTCCAGAATAACCAGGACACAACAAGAATAGTACCAATCGAAAGATTATAAACTTAATAAACATTCCAAAAGAACTATCCTCTATCTGGTACAGAAGATGAAAAGATCGGCAATGAATTCAATATAAAAAGTACTTACCCGCATGTGTACTTAACCTGCTTTCGCAGCCATCTTTAAATGCTTTCTTATAAATTGAAGATACAGTTTTGCAATGAATCTTTAATTCAACAGAATTGACAATTGCACTTTAATCAGCTGTAGCTGGAAACGAATCTTTAATTGTCTAATGTGTATAGTTTTTATTGGAATGAATCATTAACATAACAAAATTGCCAATTCACACTTTAATCATCGGTCGATATTGGGGCGAAAAATTTAATTCTGTAATCTGTATCTCGAAAAATATGGTAGATAGAGATATAATTTAATAATATCCGAAATGTATTAGAGAATGAAAGATATTATGGTTACATTTTTTTCAAAACAACTAATTATTAGTTACATACAATCCGTCATGCGATATATCCAGCTATTCCGGAGAATAATTGCACAAGTTCTCAAGATGGCGACGCAAACTGATTCAGGTATTGCATGTGGATAGATATTTTTTTTGTCATCGTATATATATTCCTGGTCTGCACGTTATAGCGAAATTTTTCATTCAAAAGTTTATTCGTTTATAACATTTGTCGATAGCTGTTCTTTTGTTGTTTTTTCCTATTCTAAATTTATACCATTGATTTTATATTATCCATCATGAAATTTATTTTCTTTCTTCTTTAGTTTTGATCACAGAAAACTTGTATTTTTCTTACGTACGTCATTTACAATCAGACATCAAATAAATTGATAAAATAAAGTTAAAACTTATACTTATTTCTATAATCATAATTGTAATTATTATTTTTTAATTGCAGTTAACAAGTTTTTCAGTGACAAACTTTTTAATTGTAATGCAGCTATCAGATCATGAAGCGGGCATAATATCTAATTATTCCTAATGAAATATAATTTTAGGTATAATGTAATATTTTCATCCTTAAATAAAATTCATAAATTTTAAATATATTTATTAGTTAATTATTTTTTTATATATATTAACTTGTTTTCAGATCTATTTTGCTTAAAATAAGAAATGACTTATATGTTAACTGTTTGCTTAATTAATTTTAAATTTTTTAAAATTAATTTCGTTTGTTTATTTATCGTTTTATATAAAAAAAGGCGTGAGCTGAAATTCTCAAAACATCATATAGTGAACTCTTGATTTTTCGAACTCGTACAGACCCCCAAAAATGTTCGTAAAATCGAAAATTCGTAAATGAGAATGGTATTAATTAACATTAGGGGTTTTTTTGGGAGAAGTAAACAGTTCCTAAAAATGTGTAATTCTAAAATTGGAGGTTTGTAAAAACGCAAGTCCACAGTATTTCGTTATTCTACTTTAGATATATTTTGACATTGTCAATTTGGTAGCTGTTGCTAAATTTTGATTCCTTTTACAGTCTTGATATGTAAACTATATCAAGACTATATCAATGCTATATACAAGGTGAAGAAAAACTTCGTCGTAAAATTTTGTGTACTGATAGGGGATCTCGAAACAAGTCGAAAATGTTTAATGAGCATATGGTCTTAATGGCACCGTTTTCGAGTTATAACCCTTTAAAGCTAACCAATCACCATCGAGTTTAAACAAAGCGTCACGACGTATCGCGTTGCCAAGACTCATCGCATTGCGTCGCTCTCCTACTTACTATCGGGTAGTAAGAAGGCGAGCGACGTGTCTTGGCAACGCGGCGCATCGTGACGTTTTATCTACTCGATGGTGATTGATATATATACCTATATTAATATATACATATCAAGACTATAAACAGATTCAAAGTTCGGCAACAGATACAAACAGTTATATTTCAAAGATATGAAATATATAACTTTTATAAAAAATTCTATAAATATTAAATAGCTTTACGCAGACTTAAAAATGGAAATAGAAAACACTAGAAATTATAATTTTTCTAAAATAACTCTCAAATTATTCTCTGTAATCTTTTACTGTTATTTTTTAGACGACATCAAAAATTTGAAAATCAATTAATATATTCATCTATTTAATATGCGATACAGTTAAAACGTTTGTATATGAATACTTAAAGTTATGATTTTAATTCCAGTTTAATTAATAAAATTTCGAAAAATCTGAATTGTCATAAACACATCGAATACAAACGAAGAATAAATAAATAATGATATTAATAATATACAGTATATTTTATGAAGATCATCTTCAATCATTCAGGAATTTAGCAATATTAAAAATTCAATTTTTTTGTAAAAATTAGAAATAAAATATTTAAATGTTATATGAATATTGTAGATAATGGGCATACCAGCAAAACGTTGTTCACATGCTTATCACTGAAATATTTAAAATCTCTAAATACGCTTCTATTTAAATAGATAAAATTAGATTTCAGTAATAATTATTAGGAAAGTTCTGTCGAGGATAAAATATGATTAGAATTTATTTTTTAATTAATTTCATTTATATATATACTAGCTGTAAACCCGGCATTGCCGAATTTTGTTTATAAATCACTTATTAAAAATAATTATTGAAAAAAAATAATCATTAACATGCAATATATTGTATATATAATCATACAATAAACAATGCTCCAAATTCAATATCATTTTTCTCTTGTTATTGTTTGTTTATATTTCCTTTAAAAATTAAATGATTAAATATTCAAAATTTGTTCCTGTATGAAAACACTTGTATTAAATATATAGAAATATCTTTTATTATACAACAAACAAACACGTATTAAATAACCGCTTTGCAATAAAAAGTGAAGCACCTGCTTGGTCCTATGTTGCATAGTACAGTGATCTCAAACTCGCGGTTCGCGGGTTGCATCCTGCCCGCAAAGTAATTTTGTATTCCCCAAGATATTTTAGATATTTGTTTAAATATTTATTAATCAGAAAATTATTCCAATTTAATGTTAACAAAATAATAATCTAAAGTAGGGGCGGGCCACATTATTTTATTATATCTAATACCAACGCTATGTATACTTATACCTGTATCTTCTCTTTTTTAAATAAATACTTTTATTATCAATTGTTTTTGTCATGTTTTTTAAATAAATAGTATTATTATCAATTGTTTTTGTTTTGGCCCGTGGCCCACCATAAATTTTTCTATACGGCCCCCTACAAAAAAGGTTGCCAACCCCTGATCTAAAGTTTTAAAGCATACTCTACTCAACCTACGCAGTGCTATGAGTAACTATTAAAAAATAAAATATTTTCCTTTCACTGTATTGTTGTTTAAAAATATTCGGCCTTCGTTTCCTTTCGAACTGTGCATTCGGCCCGCTCTCAATTGTTTTCAGTTTTTATTTGTACAGAAATAAATAATTGTTATTTCTGATTGAATGTGCTATACTTACTATTCTTTGCTCTTTCCAATGTTACATTAAGCTCGAATAATAATACAACAACAATGGTGGGATATCAATACTTTTGTCCACCACTGTAAGTAAGTTTGTATCATTTATGTAAGTTTGTAAGATGTTTGATGCATTTCATTTTCCTTACCATATGATGTATTATCTAACAAAGGAATTTCTGAAAGTAACTTCACTTAATAAACTGTTATTTCCCACTTGGTAATGCTAGATTAATTAATTTTTGTATCCTTTTATAAGATCAAACAATTAAAGTTTAAGTTAAAGGTTTTATATAAAATGAAATGTTTGTCTGTTCCACATAGATTTATTCATACACTGTTTGGAACCAAATTTAATATAAATTTGGTTCCAAACATTAAATTTTGTATTAACTTGATCCCAATAGAAATAAATAATATATACATTATTTCTATTGGGATCAAATTTTGTAGAAATGAGGTGATTTCCCATCACCTCATGGATAAACAATCGTTCTTTCTATCTGTTTTACATTGGTCCCTATAGGCCAAATGGTGTGGGAGCCTAATGTTGTAGAGTGACTTTATCCATGAGTACATATCCTGGATCAATATCACCCCAGAGATGGGATTTTGGAGTTATAATTTAAAATACATGTTTAAATTCTTCATTCTATTGTTCTGACTGTTGATATCACAAACCATGAGGTAGGGATGATGTCACATTCTTACAAGCATGATGCGACCATGATAAATATTATCAATGTGGGGCATCATCCCTACACTTTTTCAATGCTACTAATTGTTTGGCATTGAAAAGGTGTCAACAATTAGTGGCATTGAAAAAGTGTCTTTATGATGTAACAATGGATGACATCCCAGAATGTTACCAGTGTGAAATGTCATAATAACTGACATACAACATAATAATCAATGATACCCCCAGTCAAACTAATCATGTCAAACTAATATATACCTATAAATGATGTGCTAGAAATTCCCAGGCAATGCCAAGTATACCAATTAGTACTTCTATAAGTATTGCTATATTTGTTTTTAATTTTTTACTTTTAAAATGCACATTTCTTCTAATTTTTTCATGTTCTATTGAATTGTCCCACACAGTTTGGAACCAAATTTAATATAAATTTGGTTCCAAACATTAAATTTTGTATTAAATTTGATCCCATTATAAATAAATTTTACCTTGTATATATTACCTGGCCATATTTCTCATCCAATAATAGTCTGATTTTGTTATAGCTTTTCTTAGTATAACAGTTCTGGGTAGAGTTACACAAACAGAATGACTGGGAAGGGCTTTAAAAAAGCCAGATAATTATTTATGGATAATAATTGGTCTCCTGCATAGACACTGCTATAGCTTGTTTCTCTACTGATATAACATTTTGGCTTGTTTTCATCTCATTATATATATATATATTATATATTAGATGAAAAACTTGCAATGTCATAATAACTGACATACAACATAATAATGATAATCAGTCAAACTAATCATGTCAAACTAATATATACCTATAAATGATGTGCTAGAAATTCCCCCCAAATAAAAAAAAGCGACGTAGGGACATGCCCATACTGATACTGAACAAAATTAGGGGCGACGTAGGGACATGCCCATACTGATACTGAACAAAATTCTATATCATATTCCTAAAAATTTTTGTAGATTTTAAATAAAAAAGTTTCATACATCCATCCATCCATCCATACATACATAATCTGTATTTTATAAGTATATCGATTTCATCTATATCGGTCGATCTGTAGAGGCACTGACGTATTTAACAGACGGTCAAATCGACATTTGTCGATGGGACCCCAGGTGATGCAGGCCCATTTGCGATATTATTTATTAAAAGACAAAATTGTATAAACTTTATACAATTGGGATTTAATCGAAGAATTTTCGGAGGCAAAAACACGGCAGGCTTTCAGCAATAATCGAGTTACATACAAATACGATATTACTGATGACATTGCAAAGCCCAGCAAAAATGGAACCGATCGAAAAGAAATACGAAAAAATCCCTAGTCAATTAAAGGCAGAGATCAAAGAAAAACCAGATATAGAGTGGCGAATTTGAGCTGATGTCTTTTCCGGTTGCAAGTTAAACCATGAAAATAAGTGCTTATTTCTGTTCTAGAGGTGTCCAGCAGAATCAGGATCGATGTTGTCTTAATGATGCCTAATCGAAAAGAAAAAAGGTCATAGACACTTTCCTTTGCCGCAAGGTAAAAGAAATGAAAGATAAAAAGAAGTGGGAGAAGGGAAGTATGGGAAGGAAAACTTTTCGAAATATGATCTTCGTTTGCCAGATAAGAAATTTCTGTATTTATAACTCAGAGAAGAAATATAATATTATGATTTACTTTCCATAAAGTTATCCATGATTATCGAGCGGCCGGAGGATATAAAATGGCAGCTGAATGCGCTACTCTAGTTATCTAGGGAATCTAGCTACTGCATTTTAAAAGTATGATATACTGTCTTATAAAATATAATAAATCTAATATTATAAAAAAATCAAACCGTCCACGCAGAAACTGAGGTCATCATATAATTTTTAACTATCATAACGGTAAATTAAGACCAATTCTATGAAATACAGCATGAAGCTTCGAATAAATAATTGGAAACGACTGCATTAATGGACATGAATAATATTTGACTACAATAACCAGTATACTAAAAGGAAGTACTACAGCATTTTTTATTGGACGACAGCGTTTGGATAATTGGCATTTGGATAATTGAGGCTTTACTGTATTACATACATAATAAATTCCTACGATTGTTTTGTTAAATTTTTCACTCTCTAGGATTTTTAAAATAAAATTATTTGTACACTCTTGAATGATCTTAAAAATGAAATTTTATTGAGACTGTGGAATATGGTCACTGGTCCCTAGAAGGTAGCCTAATATTCCCAATCCTCCTATGTTAAAATAATATTGCCTGTTTAAGTCACAAATCCCATATTCCGATGTCCTTTGTGGCTGAAAGGCCTTCGTTCAGTTGCAAAACTCTTACATTCCAGATTTATTTTAGTAATCAGTGGGTGATCGGTTTACGAACATAATCTGTTCTAAGATAATGTTCGTTATACGAATTATTCATTAACCGATCATCGATTTATCATAAGTTTCTATGGAAATTTGGTTAATTCGTTCTGGAGATCCAAAAATAAATAAATAAAAATTATATAATTTCTTACTACGTTTATTTATATGTAATAACAAGTTTGGTTAATTTGTAAAATATCATACTTAACTATTATATAAATATCATACTAAATATTTTAGAAATAAAATATTTAGTAGAAAAAGTGTATATTGATGAGGACCTCAAAGTAAGGCCAAAAACATTTTAGTAATAAAAATGTTGAATAAAAACTAAATAAACATAACCTCTTTATTACACTGCTCCATAATTTCCACACACTACTAAAATAATAATTTAGTAGTGTGTAAAAACTAAATATTTTATTTCTAAATAACTAAATATTTTATTTCTAAAATATTTAGTAGAAAGAGTTTGTGTATTGATGAGGGCCTAAAGTAATGCCAAAAACATTTTAGTAATAAAATTATTTCCTATTACATGAACTGAATAATTATTAAGTATTACTAAAAAGCAGGAATTTTCAAAAGTTAATTTTTATTAATTCTTTGTAAAGCGTTTTTCGAGTAACATTTGTAAAGAAGGTATGGCATTTGACATACCTTTTTCTCTCTGCTGAAGTAATATTCATAAATGTTTTTTATATAATTTAAACAATTTAATTCCATCATTGTGGTCCATAAGTATACATTTTTTTAATAAAATATGAAATATAGTCATTAATTCCTTATTTATATATTTTTTATGAAGTATTATTGCAATATGTCTAAATTTCTGAAAAATTTTGTTTAATTCAAAGTAAAAATTTATTCAAAGAGAAAAAAATTGCTAATAAATTAAAAAACACCATAAGTTAGAATGCTTTAATGGCCATATTCACCATCTTGAGTTAGGGTTAGGGTTACAATATGGATTAGAATAAAGTTGTATTCACCATCAAGTAATCCAGGAAAATGGAGTTAACTCTTACCTCTGGAGCACGATGGGTTAGAAATTAACCTTCAGGTTAGTCATGCATGCATTGATTAAGCAACTTCTGTTAAGATGGCTATTAGTAGCAGCAGTGATATGATAGAAAATATGGAAAATTTAGAATTTTTACAGAATTTTAATAATCAAATTAGAGAGCAACTTCTGTTAAGATGGCTATTAGTAGCAGCAGTGATGATATGATAGAAAATATGGAAAATTTAGAATTTTTACAGAATTTTAATAATCAAATTAGATAAAATTGGATTAAAAGAAGAAATGATATGAAAAAGTTTGATGATTATGACTGTGTCAATATCATTTACAAAAGGACACTGTAAAAAATTTGGTCAACAAAATTGGCTATAAATTATCAGCTCAAAGTTCAAGAACTTATGTAATGACTCTTTTGGAGCAGATACTTCTGAAATCAAAATAGAATCTGGATTTTTATTGAGTCATTTCTGCCTCTGCTATATCAGATAAACCTATGTTAACATATATATTTATAGAACACAGTTTATATATATGACAAAAAAACGCACACACAGTACAGTAATGTCTCCTTCCATCGTTACCAACTATCTTCCCTCCTTCTCCTCTTCTTTAATTTTCGCACCTTTCCTTTTTCGGGCTTCTCTCCTTCACAACACATGCGCCTCTCTTCCCTCTACACTCAGCCATCCTACATGAGCACCCGGCGCTGTGACCCATATTAGTCATCAACAGAGAGTGCTCCCTCCACCCAACTGCTTGGGCTGTTTTTCGTCTCATCGGCATCATCAAAGAATTCCAATCTTTTCAGTTGGTCACTTGGTGCTGTTACCACATATCCTGGAGGATCCTCTAAACTGGAAATTTCATACGGATCGGATGAGAGCTGACGTGAAATCCGAAATGGTCCCTTATATAGAGCACTGAGTTTGCCAGCTCCCCAGTGATGGTGTTAGATCGTCTTCTAATTACGACTATATCACCTGATCTAAACATCTTAGACGGACCCCGATGTTTATCAAAGTTTCTCCGCTGTTCGGCTTGCTTCTTATAGAGTTGTTCAAAAACTTCATTTCGTATTTTCAATAGGTCCATGATGCCTTCGTCTTCCACGGTGTCCTGTAAGACTACTCCAGCCAATGGGCTCTCACTTAGCGTTCTAGGTTGGAACCCGTAAACAATTTCCTTCGGGGTTCGACCTGTGGATTGGTTAACCTGACTGTTTATTGCAGTTTCAGTGGCATCAACATACTGAGACCAATCACTCCCATATGGTCGTCGTGTTTGACAGGCTAGCATTGAGATAATGATGCGGTTGATTCTTTCAACCTGGCCATTAGCTCTCGGATTTTTGGTTGATGTCAGAATATGCTCAGTCTGCAGCATCTGACACATTTCCTTAAAAGCTTTGCTTGTAAATGCAGTTTCCCGGTCAGATATAATCCGATTGGGAATCCACATCCAGCGAAACACCTTCTTCAGTCCGTTACAGATTTCTGCTGCCCCAGTAGTTCGCACAGGTATAAGGAACATCATTTTTGAGAAATTGCACATCACAACCAACAGATAATCATATGTTTTACTTTTTGGAAGCGGACCCACATGATCGACATTTAGGGTATGCATGGGTATCAGGTAACATTCTATCAGCGAGAGTTGACCTGGCTTCTGTCCTCCTGGTTCCTTATACATCATACAGTCTATACACAATCTAACAGTTCCCTTTACAAATGACCTCATCCTTGGAAACCAAAATCTTTTAAGCAAAGCTTGCATAGTTCCTTCTATACTTGGGTGTCCATGTTGACAGTGCATTTCTGCAGTTAACTGCCTCCGTATGGATTTTGGAATGACCAGTAATTTCTTCTTTTGTCCTTTGTCTCTTACCCATCTGTAGAAATGTTTCTGCCATTCTGTATATTCTGGATGTAAGTCGTTATTTTTAATTTGCTCTAACATGCAGACAAACAATGTAGAAGGCTCTAAATTGTTTGTCCGCATGTTGAGCAGCTGTAATCCAGTCTTCACTAATGCTCACTTCTAGTATATTAAATCGATCCATAAATTCTGGTACGCTCTCAACATTTTCTGACATACAACGACTTAACGCATCTATGTGTGGCCGATGGCATGTGATAAAGTCATACTCCAGAAGTTGCAAGAGCCATCTTCCTACTCGGGGCAACAATACCTTCTTCTTTAAGCCATATTTTACTGCTTCACAGTCTGTAACAAGGGTAAAACGGGTTCCATACAGATATATATGGCACTGCTGTACTGCCCTATACCACAGCCAATAATTCCAGCTCGGTGGAGTGATACTTCTCGCACTCTATTAACTGTCGACTTAAATACAACACTGGGTGCCATTCTCCCTCTTGCTCTTCTTGTAACAGTATAGCTCCCAGACTAATTGTTGAGGCATCTGTAATTCGATTGGAGCCTTGGGATCGAACACCTTCAGTATGGGCTCTGATGTTAACTCAACTATGAGGTTATCGAATTCCCTTTGACATTCCTTGGACCACTGAAATACAGCATTCTTCCTTGTTAACTTTGTCATGTGGACTGTTTTATGGGCAAAATTCTTCACAAACCGTCTGAAATAACCGCACAATCCAAGAAATTCTCGAACCATTCTTGCATCTGTCAGTCTTTGGAAGTTCTTGATAACACGAGTCTTATCCCTGCCTGGCTTTAAGCCTTCCCTTGACCTTCATAACCCCAGGAATTCAATTTCATGTTGTAAGAAGAAGCATTTGGAAAGTTGTAAGGTCATATTCACTCTTAAAATAGTCTCGAATATCTTCTCTGTCTTCCTTAACAGTTCTGCGCAATTCTGAGCACCAGTAATTACATCATCCATATATCTTCAGAGTGTATCACCTGGCAGGTGTTGAAAGGCTGATTCCATGGCTCAACTCGATTTTTAAAATATTAGAATGTTATAACTGTGGAATGTTATTATGTTCTAAATTAATAATTTTGTAATCTTCACTAAAAGAGAGGCATACTGATCAGGGACTGAATATTGTCCGAAAACGTTATGTGCCAATAAAAGTTTTATTACCTTGCTAATAGTGCTTATACAGTTCTTTATAATTTCGTTATTTTTGGTTAAATCAAGAAAAAATGGTTAAAATCTCAAATTCTATCATATTCTTCCATATATCTGTCATATTTACTCAAAAATTTGATTTTACGTTGATATTTTAATAAATTTTTAATTAACCCTTTAATTCAAACCCAATCCGAATTAATTAATATAATTGTGATCTTCGAACCCAATCCGAATTAATTAACATAATTGTGATCTTTCGACCCCCAAAAATTCAAGAACAATTTAATCCAAATCAGTTAATACATTTGTGATCTTTGGACCACCAAAAATTCAAGAATGGATTGTCCGAATTTGTCTGACTTGCTCTATCTTGTTCCACATTTCCTTCTTAGTTTATTCTTACTTCTTTTCTACAGATATCTTTATCCAATAAATTATAATTTGGGAAAGTTTGGACCCTTGTAAATATGATTTTAGCACTTTTTCACAGATAAAATTCGATAAATTAGTTTTATTTAAAAATTTGTAAATTTTAACTTATCAGAGAAACAAAGCAACCAATACCACGCTTGATGATCGATGCAGAAGTCAGCATTCTAGATTATGGTGGGAAATATCTAACGGTTTTCGAAATCAGCTGATTGCTTGTTTACAGTAGTTATATTTTAAATATAACACAAAAATTTAAACAATAAAGTAATTTTTATATTTTAAATATAACCCAAAAATTTAAACAATACAATTATTTTTGGTGTAAATTTTAAATATAACCCAAAAATTTAAACAATACAATTATTTTTGTGTTTTGCAGCCGAAACAACTAATAAGTAAGTAGTAGACCAGGGGTGCATAATTATTGTCAAACAGCATTCATCCAAGGTCAATTGCTTGACAGAAACAAAGCAACCAATACCACGCTTGATGATCGATGCAGAAGTCAGCATTCTAGATTATGGTGGGAAATATCTAACGGTTTTCGAAATCAGCTGATTGCTTGTTTACAGTAGTTATATTTTAAATATAACACAAAAATTTAAACAATAAAGTAATTTTTGTGTTATTTGCAGCCGAAACAACTAACAAGTAAGTAGTAGACCAAGGGTGCATAATTATTGTCAAACAGCATTCATCCAAGGTCAATTGCTTGACTTTAGACTATGGGCTAGTTACATTATGTTGACTAAGGGGAGAGCCGTGACAACCCGTCCCCCTTTGTTTGGAAATGCTATTATATTTTAACTATTTTTTGAAAAATTAATGACTTAGAATGATAAATAAGGAGAAAGAATTCACTATCTGCCATTTTTAAAAGGCATTGAGACAAATTTGAGTAAAAAACTTATAAAAAGCGATAATTTATCAAAAATCAGTGCTGAATCTGGCATACAGATGGCAGTATGATAACTACCGTGTTTCCCCGAAAATAAGACCCGGTCTTATATTAATTTTTGCTGCAAAAGACATGCTAGGGCTTATTCTCAGGGATAATTATTGTGCATGAAAAATAAGACAACATTTCTTCATGTTCAAGAAACACATTTCTTTAGGTTCAAGAAATACATTTATTCGGATATAAAATATATCATTCTGTAAAATTATGAACAAATGTCTGATCATTTTACGAAAGTAACACAATTGACAATTAATAGTTTGTCAGTCATCATTCTGTAAAATTATGTAAAATTATGTAAACAAATGTCTGATCATTTTACGAAAGTAACACAATTGACAATTAATAGTTTGTCAGTCATTGTTCAATTTATAATGCAATACGATGGCAAGCAGATGAAGTTAGTTTCCATTAATAAAAAAGCTAGAAAATCTGTCTCAATAGCTAGTCACAGAACTTTAGCTATAGTTATGGCAACTTCAAGTGCTGAGGAGAAGCAATTATAATAGGAAGAATAATAATTAATTTTTATTTGTTAATAATTTCATAGTGTGTATTTTAATTTATGCTATATTACAGTGTAGTGTATAATAAAGTAAGTATTTTTTATTCATATGTCTATATGAATTATAACTTCTATATATTAAGTTGTTGAAAGTGTATATATTTTCTTGCAGTTATCAATAGATGTTGCTATAGTAGTCAGATCATGCAAGATATTATTTATTTTAGTTGTGTCCTTGAAAGATGATAATGTAAACATGATATAAGTTTCTGATTTTGTCAGGATAAAAATAAGTTACATTAGTTTCATTTTCATCAATCTAGGATTCATTTGAATCACATAATGTTATACCAGTTTAAAAACGTTTTTTTTTTCTGTAGTTGATGCAACAAAAACTATATATAATGTTTATGGAGATAATGCATTATCTGTGTGCACTGTCAGAAGTTGTTTGAAAAATTTCAAAAAGGAAATTTAAGTTTGAAAGATGAGCCACACTCAGGACATCCTTCTGTCATCAATGTCCTTGACGTTTCTGCATGGATTATAAGTACCCTCGATTAATAACAAAGGAATTAATATATTAAAAAAATCATCAATAGGATGCTTCAATAAATATAATGTCTGGCTTCCGCACGGACTATCTGAAAAAGGTCGATTGGAAAGGATTGTGATGTGCATTTCTCTACTTGCCTGTCTTAAGTTTGAGCTGTTTCTGTAAAGAATAGTATGTATTTGGAAATGAAAATGAATTCTGTATAATGATGTAGAGAAAAAAGACTGTGGTCTAAATGAAATTTCCTTTACTTCCAGTTCCAAAGCCATATCTTCATCAAAAAAAGGTCATGCTACTTTTTGATGTGATTTTAAAGCAGTGATTGCCACAATGGTCAGTACCAACATTCAAAGTGTCAATGAGAATTAAAGGGTCATTAGGGGATGGTAAGAAATAAAGTGTAGAGCTTATTTGATTTTTCTGGCTGACCTATATTCAAAATTTAATGAGTCCCAAAATCGTTTACAAGGTAAAGATGTCTCTCATTCAAGCTCGAACAGTCTCGCTAGGTTTTTAAAAGAAACTTGTGTTATTTAAATAATCCTTATTGATGTGAGACTTAAAATTAAAACTTACAAATTATGAGCCGAATGTAAATGGTCTGGTAAAAACATCGAGCACACCCTTCACATCAAAAATAAATTTTTGTTCAGTATAAAAAGACACTGTTGCTTGATTGATTGTAAATGTTTATAAAATACAATTTATTATACATTACCTAATTATTACTATTCAAAAATCTTTCGTAAAGTAGATTTAAAAAGTATTTAATATTAAAACTTTCATTGGGGTCTCCAGATTTTATGGCATCATCAAAGGTGTCATTGAGATAATCTCTGGCATTTGGCAATTCCTGTTTTAAAGAATAATTTATTATGAACTGCTAAAAAGTAATCTATTAATGAAAACAAATATTGTGGTTAACTTGTCAATCTAAAAGAGGAAATTGTAAAAAAATGACTATCATTAGTGAACAGAAAAGGCATAATTTCCTCCATGTTCATATCACTATGATGATACAGCAGAAATTAAAGAAGTTCAGCTAGGAAGTTCTAATTTATTTTCTGTACTTGCCAGATATTGCACTGTCAGGATATCATCTTTTTTGATCGCTACAAAATTCTCTAAAATGAAAAAAAAAATTTAAATATTGATGAAGATCGAAAATCATTTAAAACATATTTTCAATTAAAATCACCAAAATTTTTTGAAGATGTCATCATAAAACTATCAATTCAATGGGAAAATATTGTAAGTTCAAATGGAAATTATTTTATTGAATAAAGATAGCTTTAAATTTGAAAATTTTTTTTTATTTATAATTAAAAGAACGAACTTTCCAGACAGCCCAATAAATTCAAATTTTTTAATTTTATCTAGAATGCAACTCCAACATACGAGGGTTGGCTGATAAGTCCTGGGCCTAACACTGAAAATGACATTTTTTTTAATTTTTATTTTGTTTTATTTCTCAACATAATCATCAGAAAGGCTAATACATTTTTCATATTGGTGCTCCAATTTAGTTATACCATTTTTATAATGTAAAATATCAAGCTCCTCAAAATAGCTATTTACAGCATCAATAACTGCCTCGTTGCTCTCAAATCGTCGTCCATCAAGCCATTTTTTGAGTTTAGGAAACAGATAATAGTCATTGGGTGCTAAATCTGGCGAATAAGGTGGATGGGAAGCAATTCAAATTTTAATTCATTAATTTTAGCCATTGCAACGATTGACAAATGTGCTGATGCATTGTCATGATGAAACAAGATTTTTTTTTGCTAGATGTAGTCATTTTTTCTTTACTTCATTGCTCAAACACTGCAATAAATTTGCGTAGTACTCACCAGTGATACTTCACCCTTTTCAAGGTAATCAATAAAAATAATTCCTTTTGCATCCCAGAAAACAGTCTCCATAACCTTGTTAGCTGACAAAATTGACTTTGCCTTCTTTGGAATTGGTTCACCGACCTTTGTCCACTGTTTTGACTCTGCTTTCAGGAGTGTAGTGATGAACTCCAAGTTTCATCCATAGTTACAAAGTGATGCCAAAATTCATTGGGATTTCGTTGGTAGAGTGCCAGATTCTCACTTGAAGCGATTTTCTGTCTCAACTTTTGCTCAGGCATTAGCAAGCGTGGCACCCATCTCGCACAGAGCTTGTTCATATCCAAAATATTATTTAAAATATTACCTGCACATTCTTTCGATATTTTTACAGTCTTCACTATCTTGGACAACTTTAATCTACATCTTCCAGCATGTTTTATGGATTTTTTCAATCATTTCAGTAGTTGTTACCTCTACAGGGTGTCCAGTGTGGGGCTCATTTTTCGTGCTCATATGACCCATTTTAAATTCAGAAACCCACCTTTTTATCATTGTATTTGACAGAGAAGAGTCTATTAGAGTGTTCTCTATTTTCTTTTTGATTTCAGAAGCCATTAAACCTTTTATATAAAAGTATTTTATAACTGCATGTTTTTCCAAATCTTCCAATTTCATGAAAATCTCAATAATGTCTTGATCAAAACATTGTCAAACAAATACTAACCAAGCTACTGACCTAAAACGGTATATATAAGCTAGTTAAGGATAGTACTATAGAATGCCAGCACAAAATTACATTAGTGGCACCATCTATGTGTCAGGACCGGGACTTATCAGCCGACCCTCGTAATACATAAAATCAAGGTCCAAAATACTTTGTTTTGATATGAATTGTTTTTTTTAGGATCATGATCACAATTAGATGTGATGTTTTAAATTAAACTTTGATGTTTTAAAATTTTTTAGAATTTTTCTAGAAATTTTACAATTACTGTATATCAATTATTTAATCTACCAGCTTTTTGCACATGATTTTCATTTTTAATTTGTCGTATAGTCTCTCTAAATTTCTTGCTGTCTCAGTCCTTCAGCTCGCTACTTTCAGCAGTTCATATCTGCCAATTCTGTTCCTGAGGCTCTTTGTTGGAGGGTTTACAGGTTGCAATGGATGCAATGTAAAAATGCAATGCTTTGCAAATGCTTCTATCACGGAATTACCTTACAGCAAAAAAAAAGGGGGACAATGTAAGGAATTCGGGATTTCCCCCTGCCTCCTGCCAGAATTCGTGTCTTCCATTTGTTTAGCCCAGAACTTCATTGTGATGTCAGTGTCAATACCGACTTTAACTTTCGATTGTATAAGCGAGTCAAGGAACAAATACATAGCATCTGCCATTTTTTTAAAAAAACTCTATTATAATTAATAACTAACTCCAAACTTGTTAATATTGTAAAACAAAAAGAAGATACTTCCAACAATTCACCTTGTATTAACACTAGTAAAAAACAAACACCACGGTTACACAAATGACACTTGTTAACCACAGAAGACACCACCATCAACAGTTCGTTATTACAGGACAAAATAACAGTCACTAACAATGACGACCATCAACACTAACGCCAGAACACTGGAAGCCACCTAACAGTGGGAATAACTACCCATCTCATTTACATATTCCTTTTTCTTTGATAATGTCCAAATGACAGAAATTAATTCACAAAAATTATTAAATGTGTATAATTGAATTAATAAAGTATTGCTAAAAGAAAACATTGTCTTCTTTCTTGTTTTACGAACTACGCCATCACTTGATCTGTCATTTGCTCCAAGATAGCCGCCCACATCAGATGACACTCGCCCGTCTCCAGGTAACAATAATATTTTAACAAAATATTTACTTTTAATACATAATTTTACTTTTTTAACTCCATCTTGCTTATTTCTCTTTTCTCCAATTTTCAGAATTTGACTACACCTCACAAACAAAAACTGACAGTCATTTAATAGATCCAGGATTACATTTTTCACCCAGTTTTTAATCATGGCCAATTATATGTTGCCTTCTCAAGGGTGTAACCTTTTAATTGTGTCAAAGTTTTTGGACAAACTCAAACATGAAATTCTGTATATAAAGAGGTTTAATTGTAACAGACTTATTAAAATATCTACCATGTTTATTACCACAAAAATTTGTGGATTTCAGCTAGTTTTTACATAATGAACATTTTTCATAGAATATGTTACTTTAAAACACAGATTAACCTAAACAGTAATTTTTGCTGGCATTTTACTCTATAAGAAAATTTCTAAACCTAAGCACTAATAATAACTATAATAATGAGAATTAGAGAGATGATTATATTATATAGACTTAAAATTGATAATACAAGATATAATTACCAATATGATTTTATGGTTCATGTTTCTATTTTTTATTTTTAAGAGTAAAAACTATTTTAATATACAGGTCAATCCCACTTTATAAGATTAAAACATTCCTGGAAAATGCTTGTAGATTAAATTCTTGTAAAATGGCGACTAAATTATCTTTGATTTAAATGAGAAAAATTATAATGCATTCCTGAGCCTCAAAATTGTCACTCATTTTTCATTGCAATATCCTGACATATCATCTAGTTACATCAATGAAACATGATTACATTAATGATTAATGTTAGTTTTTATGTTAGTTAGTTATTAATCTAAGAAAATGCAATTTTTTTAAAGAAAATTCATAATAAATTTGTCACCATGGTAAAAAATGAGCACATGCATATATTAAAGCAGATTTTTACAATTTGAAAGATATAAGTTCAATTCCAGATATCTTAAAGATCTATTGGTTGACTCAATTACAATATTGACAGTCTGCAATAGACTCTGAAAAGGCCTGCCATTTAATAATTTCTGATTGGAAAACAATATAAAATAACATTGAAAGAAAAAATGTCATCAATAAAAGTTGATACTGCTATTGTTTAGTAATTTCAATAAAATATTCTTTACATAAATAGTCATAATAATCTGAAGAATTTTATATTATAGTCAAACCCTGATAAGATGCCATCCTCCAGAAGAAATGTCTAAACAAATATTCCTTTTGATATTGTATTTGTCCTCATTAATCTGCCAGGGGATGTAAGATGTCTTTCATCCCAATGTTCATCAGTACTGTATATACAGTATTAAAAGCTCTTTGGATTCATTTGTAAACCAGCGGGTGGGAGAGAAGAAGTTAACAGTTAATCATTTCTCTTTAAGCATGGTTCATACGTAAGTTGTAAAAAATTTAAGATTGTAAGAACTTGATTGTTTAAAACATTTATTGCATGCTGAGCAAATAAGGATACTGTACAGTAAGCTGTGTACATTGTGTTTTATAGAGAACTCAAAATAGAGGATCAGAACAGTAGATGGACATGTTTTCTATTGAGCACTGTACATATATTGTATGTATACTATACTGTAAAGTATACAGTTTTTTAGATATGTTAAGTTTGGATGTTAAATATAAATGAACTGTATATTATTAAATTTAATAAACTCTGTTTCTATACTATATGTGTTTTCCTTAAACCACAATCCCAATTAGCCACCAAAATCGTCCCAAACGGATGGTGGCATCTTGTCAGGGTTTGATTGTAGTAGTAATATAATATTGCTATTTATTGATATTCTCAATGATATTTTTATAATGTTCTGACTGGATTATTCATTATAAAAAAAAGCCATTGATATATATGCTTTTATCTCTTTTATTTTATGCTGCTTTCTGTCCTACTGCTATCTGCTGGATGATTACATGGTAAAACATTATTGTATTATTTTGGAGAATCCAGATTCAAATCTTGGTCCCAAACTTCAACTTTTTTGGGAGAGATTCAAGCCTAGCTTGTTGAACCCCTCCCAAAAAGATGGGTTCAACGAGAGGTTGAATCCAGTTAATGAGTTTGCCAACCAACATCTATGATGGCTCTAAAAGTGGCTGTTGCCAGATACAGTATATATTCCATGTGCAATAAGAAGACAGTTTAACAAAAATTAATTTAATCATGTTATTGTCCACCTATATCTCTGTAAATCAACAGAGCACACCAATATCAATCATGAATCATTACAGTTATAGTAGTGTAAAGGATTAGCTCAATGAGGTGAGACTCATTTGAGAAAACATGGATATCAGATCCAGAATTGAATTTGAAACTTCAGGTTGTAAGGTAATGTTACATCATGCAGAAATCTGGTTGACACGTGTAGAGGTGAATTTGTTGTGAAAGACAATATCTACACCATGATCTTCTCATATAAATTTGAGAATTGGGACTCAGATTCCAATTCTAGTTCCTATGGATAAAAAGCTGAAATCACTTTTGATGATAAATATGGCTGATTCTGTTTTATATTGAAATTTGGCAGAATATGGCCCACATCTGAAATAAAACAGCACTCAAATTTTAAATAAATATAAATAAAATAAAGTCAGACAAACAGGTTCATATAAACGAAAGAAATATTTATTAGTAAAAGAAATACTTTCAACTTTAATAAGTCCTCTTCAGCACACCAACATAAAATGGAATAGAACATTTTAAAAACAGAATGCAACTTAATTATCATAGCAATAGCATAACAGCAATACAATAAATAGTAAGTTATTAAGTTACATAAAATATAAATGGAATATTTATAAATTCAAAATACAGAAATAGGAGACTATCAGTAAATAACAATAGTAATACTCCCTCTGTATCAAAATGATTGTCCCATTTTAAAAAATGATGTTTTATGCCTACTCTTATCATTAATTTCAAGGCCTAAGCATAATTTATTAAGTATGATACAGCTATACGAGTATAATAAGCATTTATTTAACTTTTTTTATAATTAACCAATGCATGTGACATTATATTACATGTTATTTGATTTTTGCCTCAACATTAATGGCTTCTCCTCTATCATAGCAGCGTTTGGCTAGTTACCGTATCTTAGAAACCATTTTGGCCAACATATCAAGTTTTTTAAGGATAGCTGCTATAATACTATACTTAGTTGTTTCATTTTTTTCATTTTTAAAGTTTCTCAATAGCTCCTGTAGAATCGCATTTCTCTCTTCAGACATCAAATTGTGTTTCTTCCCCATAGCTCTAGAAAAAAGAAAGAAAATAACTTGACATATAGTATCAAAATTCTATTTTATAGAAGGTAATATGTTAAAAACCATTCTTTCCACCTCTATCTCCTTAATTCGATGCAAATTTATAAATCGGACAATCATATCAATACGGAGGGAGTACATTTTTAGTAAAACAGAGCCATGATCTATGTTAGAGATAATATTAGTAAGTATGCTTGTCCCATAACTATGGAGGTGGGATTTGCTCCAGAATGTTATCATTAATAGCATAATGCAGCAGTTCTCAACCTACATAAAAGATGATTGGTGGTATATGTATAGTCATGACTTCTTTTATATATGATATTTTTATTATTGGTGATACTGAAATTTTTGAAGTTTTTTTTGTGTTATGCATTTATGAAAAGGTTAAGAACTGCTGACATAATGAGTAGAAGAATACTTGACTATTTGCAATGGTTCCACCATTCTAAGCTCTTCTCATTAAGCATTAAATTAATTAAATTCAAACATTAACAATAATTCTAGCATTACTCCAGTAAATATGCAGAGTCATTTCATAAAATTTTTTAGCAAGAGCAGTAGAAAGTTCTCAATCATGATGTTTCTTTTATGTTCATTGGTTCCAGAGTTTAAATTTCTTAGTGTACTTCTAATATATATCTTCATTTTATTGAGATAATTGTTGTGGACTAGAATAAGGTATATACCTGAGGAGGCAAAGGGGGAAGGCTTAAATTTATCATTATGGAGAACATAAACGGTAGAAAATATGATCTTAAAATAGCCAAACATCTAGCTTGGCTGTTCTAAGATCACATTTCCGTGTGATTTAATTCCACTAATCAATTTCAGTTTAATCATAAACAGTTGTTTACTATTCGAGAGCAGTATACCTGATTCTTTTTTCAAGTTTTACTTTGTAAAATTGAATGAAAGGTAGTAAGTATTGTTGTTATAAGATTAGAAGGCTGGAAATTAGTATTTGTGGATGCATAGACAGCATTAGTATTAGGACTGCCAGACATTGCCTAAGATCTTTATTAATGTTCTCAACAAATTTAGTTGAATAATTGTGGGCTTGAACTGGTGCAAAGATGATATTGTACTCTTGATATTTAGATGTTATAGTGGTACGATGGATATGAATTCTTTTAAGAAGTGACCTGCTTGCCATTTTTTTTTTATAGCTAGGCAGATCAGTCTTATTCTGGCCCACAACTGTGATCTCTATAGCAGCAATTTCCAAACTGGGAAGTGCACACTAGTGCAAAGAGAGCCGCAAAAAGTTTGACAGAAATGTAATTTTTTTGTAATATATACTATATAATGACACTTGCAAGTGCATAGTTTATAAAACAACCGCTAGAACTACTAGCAATGATGACCAATAAAAATAATAACATAAAATTCAAATGTCAGCAAGAGGGCAGTGTTTTAACTATTATTTATTATTATAAAAAGAAAATTATCTAAATATGATTGTCAATTACATTTATTTTTTCCTTTTTTTGTATTATTAAAGTTTTGCCATGAAACGTATCTGTATTACTTTTATGAAATCATGAAATATGGAGCACCAAGATTAGATTATGTTTTAGGGGAGTGTAGTAACAAAGTAGAAATCACTGCTCTATAGAATGGAGATATATATTGGAAAAATGCTGAAAAACTTATTTTAGTCAAAGAACATAAGAGACATTGTGTCTAGAAAATTTTTTACTGGATTCCATCTAGAATTACTGTTAATAATTCAATCCCTGTAAGAACTTAGGATGACACAAATAACCAAATATACTATTATTAATGATATCACTTTGTAGGTAATACCACTTCCATGGTTATGGGCCAAGTGTACTTACTAATTATCCCTGATATAAATCATGGCTCTGCATTAGTAATAATAATGTTATTTACTGATACTCTATTATTTTTGTATTTATATATATATTTCATTTATATTTTATGTAAATTAATAAGTTGTTCTTTATTATATTGTTATGCTGTTTCTATGATAATTAAGTTGCATTCTGTTGGGTTGTTTTGTTTTTAAAGCTGTTCTTTTCCAAGAACAGCTTTAAAAACAAAACAAAGAGTGGAAACACAACAAAACAAACAGTTTTTTTTGTTATTGTTTCCACCCTTTATGTATTACTTACCTTAAAAGATGTGCCTTACTCAAGTTTTAAACTTTCATTCATTATAAATTTCTCATAAAATCAGTATAAAGACTCGTAAATCAAATTTTGATACAAATTATATTTACTTATAAAATTGGATTCTCTCATATCAATGTCTTGCAAACTGCGGTTGACTTGTAGCTTATCTGTAATTTGAATATCAGTAAATAATAGCTAATAGAATAACTTTATAAGCTTATGATTTAGACTGTTTATGTAAAAAATAACTTACTATTAATATTTTTAGGGCTTATCGAGGAAAACATATGGTACTTACAATTCGTTTTCCAAATCAAGGAAGACATGTTGATGATATTGATATCTGTGTTCATAGTAACGACACATTGGGTTCAATTCGACGACAAATTCTGACTAGGTATGTTTATTTTTCATCGAATTGTTTATTTTTTTCTCTCAATCTTCAACATTTTTTATTTATGCAAAGTTATTTATTAGATAATATATATTAGATTATGAAATATGAAAAAAAAATATTTCAGATTTTTAATATGCAAAACATCAATTAATAGTATTAATTGATTCCACAAAAACTCTGATAAATATAGGAAATACTTATCAAAGAATCGATTAATTATAAATTAATTTGAAGTTGACATTTTTTCATTGTAAAAACATAGTTTATATTATTCAATTACATATTAATTACTTTATTAATTTTTTTGTTATTTAACTTGTTTTGAGAATTTATAATAACTAAAATAACTTAAATATAATTAAATCCAAAACAATCTAACAATTAATGTTTAACCAGCAAAACAAATAACCGGAAACTTACAACTAGAAGTATTGAACAAGTGTTAGATCTAAACAATGAAACAATGTTAGAAAACAAAAAATATAAATTTATTAGACTCAAAACACTTACAAAAGCATCAATTAAAGCTTTATTTAACAATAATAAAGCAGATTCAAATAACCAACAAAATTTATTTAATCAAAATTCGAATATCCAAAAATCAAATTATTCACAATAACTATATCCTTAAATGCCACTTAATTCTATTACCTCCACTACCAATACAAACTTCAAGCAATTGTCATGTTAGTAGTAGTAGTAGTAGTAGTAGTAGTAGTAGTAGTAATAGAATAGGGAGAAGCCTTTTTCAGCCCAAGCACTGCAACCAACATTGGTTTATTGTGCACCCCAATCAAATCATCCCAGAAGAAGGCCTGTCTTAAGAGCAAACGAGCATTTAATGGATGGGCATTTTCCAATCAGGTTCATGCTAATGGGCCTCTGGCTGATGCTCAAAAAGTTCCATATATTTTAAATATATTTCACATTTAGAATACAGGTCTTGACTTATGATCACTTTTACCTACAATGGTGATGCAATCAGTAAATTCTATGATTAATCAGTACAATTCCATAGGTTCTTGAGTCCCTGACCAAATAGTCTGATATATGGAAAGCATCCTTTTTTTGTATCTAGTTTTGGTATTTTTGGGTTCTTCATGTTTATTAAGATAATGTATAACATTCTAGTAAACATAAGTAGTGAGAAATCCATAAATTTTGAGCATTTATGACTTCTGACAAGTAGGATTTGAAATTAACCACATCATAAATCAAGAACTACTTGTACAGGCATTCTCAAACATATGCAAATAATTGGGACTGAAATTTGTATGTAAATCAAATTTTGTAAATCAGGAAAATAAATTTTTAATAAAAATTTTGAAGGAAAAGCTTCCAGAGCAAATGGACTACTATGATTGCACTTATATCATGCTGTGTGTTGTATTGTTCTCCTGACTGAAAGAGAGACAACACTATATGGAATGATATTGTATCAATAATATGATACTTAAGATCAACAAACAATACAGTAGGTCCTGGCTTTACAGAGTTTTGATTTATGCAGTTTCAGAGAGATGCAAATGTGTAAATATTTTAATTTTTGTTGAATTTCCATAAAATACTAATGAAAAATTCATTAAACAATTACTTTTTTGCAAAAATATTGCTCATGGACTTAAATTTCTTTTCTATGCATAATGTATTCTCATGAATTTCATTTGATCATTCCATTTGCTAATGCGTCCTTTGTATATATCAAGGGTAGGCAAACTTCATGTCATTATGAGCCAAATAGGAGAATTTCATATACTTGAGAGCTGCAATCAGTTTCTCTCTGTATCAATGGAAGTTGTATCAGTTTTTTCAGGTAATCTTAACAATGGTTTCAAAAATTGTTTATTTTATATTTCATATGCATTTATTTTATATAGATGCATATTACATTTTACAATAAATGAATAAATTGCAAATATATTATTTTTAAAATTAAATAGATATTTGCTCCATATTAACTGGCTTGGCTTTCATGGTATGGAGCCACATTGAAGGTATCAAAGAGCTGCAATTTGCCCACTATAGGTATATATCAAATTTAAGCATCGTTGGACTCAGATGATTTTTGATTTACATGGAAATTTTTGTTTTGAATTAACTAGATAAATTATTACATGCAAATATATATTGAAAATCTTGTGAAGATAGTGCATTATTGCATTGAATATGTTTTCATTTTATGGCAAATAGTACATTAAATCAGGAACCTACTGTATATAACACACAAATAATTCAATAACATGAACTTTTAAATGTTGTATACTAACTTGTTCAGACTTGTAACTTGCAAATAAAATAAATGTTTATGCTCTATATCTTAAAAAAATATTTTAACATAAAGTCAGGTTTATAGAGGTCAGATATACATTGTGTAATTATATGAAATAAATTACCTGATGACTACCCAAATAAAGGCAAATATTATATGATAAAACATCTTCAGAACAATAAATTTTAAAAAGTTTTATTTTTATATATCTTTATTTGTAAATCATTAATAATAATCAATTTGTTTAATGAAAATTTATTTCTATTTACAATTTACAATAAAAAAAATTTTTTTTACTTTTCAGAATTTAGATCTTTGGACTTTGCTTGTGTCATGGCTCGAACTTCAGCTCATGTATCAACATGTTTTACGAAATGAAAATGCACAAATTTTTTTTACTTTTCAGAATTTAGATCTTTGGACTTTGCTCGTGTCATGGCTCGAACTTCAGCTCATGTATCAACATGTTTTACGAAATGAAAATGCACAAAGTCCAAATGATGTAAATGGGTGGTTGGAAACTGTGGCTCGTGCAACTATTGATGTATTTCAATTGATAAGTGAAGAAAATTCTAATAAGATATGTACTAATGGAGGTGGTGATCCTATTATAAATACATCAAAATCTAATCATAGGTAACATAAAATTTCAATAATTGTTATAAATTTCTGATTCAGATATATATTATATATATAGAGTAAATTTTTTCAAATATACAGTAGAAGCTGTTTATTGTAATCACGGATATTGTTATCAAACGTTTATTGTCATCAAAAATCTACGGTCCCGAATCATCCATATTAAAATGCATTATGAAAACTCTGCTTATAGTAATCAGAAATTCAATTATTGTCATCAGAATCGATACACCGCTATAAAATACCACATTTAAAATTTAAAAAATATCGCAGATAATATTAAAATGTTGGTTAAATCTATTAAAATAAACAATATTATTTGTTAATTGTTCATTTATTGCTTCGTTTTCATCAAAATTTAGTCAAAAAACGAGAATATCTGAAGATAAACACTTGTCCACCATTTTAAATAATGTATCTAAAGATAAACACTTGTCCACCATTTTAAATAATGCAGATTCGACTTAAATGGACAAATATGATTTGTGTATATTTTTTAATTAATAATTATTAGAACGATGTAAGTTTTTGATTTAATAAAATTCATAGAGATAAATATGACTGCTTTTCAAAACTTTGCAGTTTTTAGGTGGTTTTACCACACGTCTTGCCCTTACGAATGGCGCGGCCTTACTGTTGGCAGATCTGGCGATTTTTAATGTTTTTTTTTTTTTGATGACGAAATATATAGTTTAAAATTGCTAATATAGAGATTTAGCAATTTTATAATTCCCTTTATTAAAAAAAATTAAAAATTATTTTTTATAAGAATTTTCTTACTATTGCTCTAGTTCTTTATGATTTTCTGTAAACTGGAATTGGCAACAACTTAAGCGTAAATTATTTCACTTCACTTTTTCACTTAGTTGATTACATAATATACAGAATAAAGTTCAATAAGTGTTCGTCCATCAGTTATAGATCTTTGTATTATTATTATTATTAGCATTATCTTTTAATCTAATTTTTATTTTTTATATCCTCTCATTTACCATTTTCTCGTATCAATAGTTTTTCTGGGAGTCCCGATGAAAACGATGAATCGAGATTACAGTGTATATAATAGCAAAGTACAGTATATACAATATAATTAAAAAAATCAAAAATTATGCTTTTTTGACATGCACTGCTTAATGTTATAATTGGTTATTGTTATCAAATAGATCTGGTTATTGTTATCAAAATAGATTGGTCCCAAAGTGATTCTAATAAGTGGCTTCAATTGTATTATATATATAGAGTAAATTTTATAAGTTTATTATGGTCATAAGTTATAAATATTTTTTTTGTACACTATATTATTAATTGCAATCTAATATTATTTATTGTAGCACAATATAGTCTTATGATTAACTTACAAACACACCAAATGTGAAAAGGACCTTGCCACCAAATGGATGCTGTCAATATATAAGACTTGCTCATGAGAGTTGCATTGATTAATCCAATGTTACCCAAATTTTTTTGATCCAACGCCCTTGCAAAATCTTTTTCTGCCAGATGCCCCCTCAAATTAATACAATAGAACTTTGATTTAATAGCTTAATAGGAGAAGGGATGTGAAAATGATTAATGAGAAAAGTTTCCTCATCCATGGTACTCAAGGAATCGTTAATTCCTCGAGTATCATGGATATTTTGAAATTAAGTATAATTAATACGTAAAAAAAATTAAAAATTAAAATTGCGAAATCTTGCTTAAATTTCATTGAAATCTTTTGAAATTTTCAGTATTTATTGCAAATTTTGTTCTCTTTCTAAAATTATAAACATTTTTTCAAATTTTATTTTTTCTTGCAACTTTTTGTTACATTTACAAGACTAGTGAAAACATAATTTTTTTATATGCAATTTTTGCCATCAAACAAAATTGTCAACATTTTTAGATAGCAACAAGTCTTCTGAACAAAATGAGCCATGAATAAAGAAATTTGGCTGAAAATTTCAGAAATTATTGATAAAACCACGAGTTACGTAACATTTGTTGATTAAAGTTATGCCATGTGATTATTAAAAAAATTACATAAATTCTTTGAAATATTGTCAGTTTTATTAATATTTCAAATTTATTAAATTGTTCTTACTTCATTTACATAATTTTTTGCAGTACTTTTTATAAATTTTTTTATTTATATGAAAAAATTCTAACACATACAAAAATGGCCTCATTTGGTACATAAACAGCTGTAATATATATTCTGTCCAAAGGCATTCAAGGGGTTAAAGTAAAAGTTTTAAAAATACAGTGCAATAAATTGAATCTTTAGCTAATTTAACAATTATATATAATATGTATATAATTGTTTAATTTCGAGTCCTTTTACCATCTATACATGTCAGGGCCACAGAACAAAAACTGATAAATGCAATAAAAAATATATATATAAAAAAAAATTCAATCCTGATTTTTATTAATCCAGCTTTTGAAAATCAGTTTTTTGTGTGTAATCATTGAAAATATATTCTTTTGATGGTGGGTCTTAATTTTTTTCAGTTGTCAAAATATTTTTTAAAATTGAATGTAAACAAATATTTATATTTCAACCAGCTCAATAGAAGTTGGATTTTTTTTAAATCCCTTCCTGTCACTTTTATAGTCTAACCTACCAAACTCATTCCAATTATGTGATTCAATAAATGATATTTTTCAGTTGCCAAAATTTTGCAAATCCAAAATTTACAAAGAGAATTTTTCAAAACCATGTTTGTAAAGGCATAATTTAAAAAAATTTTGACAACTGAAAAAATTTAGGAACCATCATCAAAAGTGGATATTCTCAATTAATAAGCACAAAAAAATCCAATTCACAATAGCTAGATTAATAAAATCAGAATTAAATTTTTTTTATTCCTTTCTTCATGGTATTTATCATTACTTTGTTATGACATCTATACACAATATCAAAAAAGCACATGAATATAATATAGGTCATGGCATGTACAGATGTCAATGACAGAGAACAGATATAATTTCAAAAGTACAGTGGTACCTTGGTTAACGATGTCCTCGGATAATGACGGCTTTGGTAAACGACGAGTTTTTTGAAAGGAAAACTGTCTTGGTTAATGACGCAGGCTTTGGTTAACAACTCCTGATTATGTGAACTTCCGAAAAAAATAGAGCTCTGTAAAACAGTTCTTCGTCGCATCACATGATTAATTAGCTCAGTCAATCAATATATTTTTAACAATCAATTCAAATCTGACAATATCATTATTAAAATTAATAAAATTATAACCATATAAAAATATATTTAACTAAATGATATTCTATTGTTTGTTTGTGCTATATATTTTTGACACCTGCGAATGGTGTGACGTTACAGTTTCGGATTCTATTAGAAGAAAAAAAAACATCTTTCCTAGATCCTACAGTTCATATAGACAATAAATCGGCAAATGCGTGTAACTGTTCATTCGCCATTAAAAAGCAAAATCAAATCTTACGCAGTTTCGGATTCTATTAGAAGAAAAAAAAACATCTTTCCAAGATCCTACAGTTCATATAGATAATAAATCGGCAAATGCGTGTAACTGTTCATTCGCCATTAAAAAGCAAAATCAAATCTTATCTATATAATAATGGTTAAATCTATAAACTACTAATCAGTGTTTACGGGTTCATTTGTCAAAAAACTCTGAAATGAGCCCAATTGTCCTTCTGGTGAAGATTGATAATTAAAAACTGTTTCCACGAACAATTCATTTTATTAATGTTAATTTTTTTGTAGCAAATATAACAAATAAATAATAATTTCCATATTTTTACGACATTTTAAATGGGTTTTATCTGCATTTTTAATATTTACTATGGTTGTAGGAAGGAGCCGGAACGAATTAATCAATTTTCAATTAAATCCTATGGGGAAATCGTGGGAAGGAGCCTGGAACGAATTAATCAATTTTCAATTAAATCCTATGGGGAATCGTGCTTTGGATAACAACGGTTCCGCTGGAACGGATTACCGTTGTTAACCAAGGTACCACTGTATTGTAAAAAATTTTTACTAAAAACTTCAAGTACCTTCTTACTTTAGATATTAAATAAAAGCAAACAATAAGCCAAAAAAGTATCGAATAAACTATATTGTAAAAAATTTTTACTAAAAACTTCAAGTACCTTCTTACTTAAGATATTAAATAAAAGCAAACAATAAGCCAAAAAAGTATCGAATAAACGATTTATCTTACTTTTTTGAGTTATTGTTTGCTTTTATTTAACTTCAAGTACCCTTTTTTTGACTGATTCTATGAAATAGTTTGATAAAAAATTTGAATTTAAAAAATTCTAATTTATGTATTTGCACAAAAATATATCTTAAACTAGAATTTTTTTATAAGTATGCAATGAAATAATTTATTCTATTTAAAAAAAAATACATACAATGAATTTTAATTACAGAGAACCTGATAAACCAGAAAGAATTTGGTTAATTGCACCATTGATAGCAAAACTTCCTGCTGCAGTACAAGGCAAAGTATTGAGAGCAGCAGGACAAGTATTAGAAAGTGGAAGTTGGTCATCAACCTCATCATCATGGTCATCCTCCTCATCAAAAAACAAAGATAAAGATAAACAAGTCCAAAAAAGGTTAGTTTATTTAGAATTTCAATAACATATCATGTGTTGTATTCTGTAGATTGTGCTGATGATTGTAGATTTAATGAAAATGACACAAAAATTGGTTATTTTAGATTTATTCTATTAAAACTACAATATTATATAGATGACATAGAGGTGGCCTCTTTCCCTGCACCTAAGCAAGCATGTGTGTGCATGTGAAGTCTCACTCCGGACAGGTATAATATAAACAAAAATAAATCTGTCATGATAACAGTTAGAATTCCTCCACTCTCCCCAAAAACAAAATATATTTCCCAAAGTATAAAAAAATATAAAACATATGAGATATATATAATATGTTTAATCATAAGCTCCCAAATTCTGTTGCCTATAAGAAATGCAAGGAATCCATAAAGCACATTAAGCAAGAAAAATACAATTAATCAAAATACATTTGATATTCAAAAAACAATAATAAACAAAAACAATATCATGATAAGTACAATGTATTAAATATTATAGAAATAATATATAATATAATATTGATTAATCAATCTAATAATTCTTACAAAATAAGAATATTTGTAAAAAAAATAGCTTTTCATTGTTACAAAGTAATATATTTCTTACTGTATAATTTTAAAAAAGTATGTATATTATATTAATCCTTTTTTGCTAATAATGAAAAACATTACCTTTCTAACCATAAAGGATAATTATATTTAATACATAATTGCCCAATGCCATACATCATACAAATCTATTTAAAATTGTATTCATTAAGTTTTCCACACAATTCTCATTGATCTGTCTGTCTGTTGTTGTTGTTGTGTTATAGTTTAAATCAAATTACATTTTCTAGCACTTAAAAATTTGATTTTCTATAATTTTTTTCTAAACAATAGTAAACAATAAAATATGGTAATTCTGAACTTAAGATATTCTGATTTTGGATATTTTCATAACATATTGGCTAGAAATATCTTTTCTTTTATTAAAAATATAGTAAAGCAATTGCTTACCTTCTTTGTGATCTGGTTCAATTCCATATGATTTTACGCTTTGGACCTAGGTTCAGTTATTGATTATTTTAAAACCTTAAGGATCTGGGTGATTTCACCATCTTAAAGGATTTGTTATTCCATTATCTATTATTACTACTAAAGTTATTATCATTATGGATCATTTTTGACTTATTTAAAACACAAGTAGTCTTTAAGTTAAGGACTGCTTATGTTTTTAAAATGTGTGAAATCTTTATAAAATTTCATTTAATCTGCATTTCATGATAATTAATTTGTTTATTATATAGGATTTACCGTATTACTTCAAATTTAAGCCACAATAGGATTTTAAAATGGAAAAATTGGAAAAAATAAAAATGATTTTATAAGAAGTATTGAAAAATAAGAAACTTTATATTTACTTAAATAGGTACAAATATACATAATAAACTACCTAATTTATTGCAAATCTTCTTCATATATACTATCACTTTCGTTTTTTAAAAAAATAGGGCCAGGTATCTTCTACCAAACATATTTTAATCAATTTTTCATCAATTCTGTTGTCATCCATGCATTCTTTTGTGGTCGAACCTTAGGAAAATTTTCCTTGGGCTCAGTTTTTTTGTTTAAAATAATAAAAGGTGGCAATTTGTTTCCATCAGCAGTTATAAAGAGCATTATAGTAATTAGTGATTTTTCTTATAATTAAAATATGGCCAGATATGACGCAATTCTACAAGCTACTATCAAACAGCAACTGGATTAAATCAGAAAAATACGAATGGGGGACCACTGAATAAACTGTTATCAACAATCGTAATACTGTGCACATGCATAAAGCGTAAAGCAAAAACCCGATTATTGGGGAGTGGGAGATGGGAGAAATAAGATGTTAAAATATTCCGATTATTGGAGAGTGGGAGATGGGAGAAATAAGATGTTAAAATATTCACTTTGAATTTAAACCACACCCAAATTTTACATCTTAAAAATTGGAATAAAACATGCGGATTAAATTCGAAGTAATACTGTATTACATTCTGAGTAAAATATGATTACTTACAATTATAATAAAATATTTAAAAATTTTTAAATATGAAATTCTTCAGTTTTTATTGTTACAGTATAGAGTATTTGCTTTTTTGATAATTTCTTACAAAAATATAGTACAAAGATTAATTTCTGTTTCATTATATAAAATAAATGATTTTTAAGAATAAAAACAAAGTTAAATTTATTTAATACTTATTTTCAGAAAAATTGTGAGAGAAAAATCATTTATTTGAAACTGCTAGATAGATAGATAGATGTAAAGGGAGGAACCTATACAGCCCAAGCACTGCGACCACCAATGGTCTATTGTGCACCTCCAATCAAATCATCCCAGAAGAAGTCCCCGTCTTTAAAACATTTGACAGTATTTTCTTCAATGGGACAATAGCAAGATCTTCTGGAACAAGAAAATACATCCCAAAAAGATCATCCCTAAGCCAAGAAAGGGCCACACATTCACACAAAATGTGAAGAGGAGTTCCTCCTCCTGACATCATTTACAAATAGGGTTATTAACAAGCCCAATCAAGTGAAGATGTCTACTAAGGTGACAGTGCCCTGTAACAATCCTAACTTCATGTTTGCTCAGTGAAAGCAACTCTTTAGTTTGCTGAACTGAGCAATCCAGAATGAGAGCTTTTGCCTGCCTAAGACCAGAAATAGACTTTCAGGAAATGAGATGCTGGGCTGCCAACCAGTCTTTGATGACCTGTCCAAATGCATCAGGTCCTGCCAACCAGTCCCTCACAACCTGCCCAATGACATCCGAACCAATGCCCAGGACAGGCTCAGGTCCAAAAAAGGGGCGAGAAGCCCCAGAGCAATCCAGAATGAGAGCTATTGCCTGCCTAAGACCAGAAATAGACTTTTAGGAAATGAGATGCTGGGCTGCCAACCAGTCTTTGATGACCTGTCCAAATGCATCAGGTCCTATGTCCAGGACAGGCTCAGGTCCAAGAAAGGGACTAGAAGCCCCTTCCTTGGCAAGCCCATCAGCAACCTCATTGCCCACAATCCCCTTGTGCTTGGCACCCAAACAAGCCATACCCTGTTCTTGGTGGCCAGTTTTTCAATGAGAAGACGACATTCCCAAACAAGCTTAGAAAGAAACCGGGAACTATCAAGCTACTTTAAAAGCAGCCTGACTATCAGATAGGATGTAAATATTTTTTTACATGCATAACCCCTATCAAGATTAATTCTAACATATGCAGAAATAGCAAAAATTTCTGCCTGAAAAACAGTGGCAAACTGCCAAAGGGAATAGGAATAAAACATCTGCATCCCCTCGCAGTAGATCCCTGCCCCAACTCCAGTAGTGGTTTTAGAACCATCCGTATACCAGACCAAACTACCCTTGATACTGCACCCATCCCCTTCCCCAGCTCTCCAAACTGGGAAAAACAGCAATGAAGGGCTGGAAGAAGTTATATCTAGGTACCATGTAATCCTTAACCATCCCAAGAATGTTACAGTATAACATCCTCCAAACTGGGAAAAACAACAGTGAAGGGCCGGAAGAAGCTAAATCTAGGTACCATGTAATCCTTAACCATCCCAAGAATGTTACAGTGTAACCTGTCCCACTGAAAAGACAAATGCTCCACCTTATGGGTCCAAGAAATCCCTTTCCCAGAAGACTGAAGCCTATAATAGCCCTCCCATGCCTAGAGGACCTCAAGAGCAGTAGTAGGAGTAGTCTTCATAGCCCCAGTGATGCTCAAACCGGCCAACTTTTGAATCTTTCCAAGTTCAGTCCTGCAGGTCTTAAATAAAACTCTTTGCCACCAAACAATAGCAGCGTAAGTAAGAATGGTTCTCACAACCATGGTATATATCCAAAAGAGCAGCCCTGGTTTAAGCCCCCAAGTCTTGCCCAAAATATCTCTGCAAGCCCAAAGGGCCCTACAGGCCTTCCCAACAACAAACTGTACATGAGGCTTCTAAATCAATCTCTTGTCAAGCATAACACCAAGATATTTGACAAGTAGAAAACTGCAACCTTTTACCGAAGAATGTCAGTTCAGTTAACCCCCACTAACTGTCTACTTTGAGTAAAAGGTACAATAACAGTCTTAGCTGGATTAACAGATAATCCAACCCTATTACCTCATCAGAAACTGTATTGAGAGCTGTCTGAAAGACCTTAGATACAGTCCAGGGAAATTTCCCTACTACATTGATGACTATGTCATCAACATATCCAACAGTGAAGAAACCCTTCCCATTGAGTAAAGTCAATAACTATCCTTTGAATCTTTCCAAGTTTGGACCTGACAAGTCTTAAGTGTGACCCTACGCCACCATATAATGGCAGCATAAGTAAGAATAGGTCTCACAACCATGGTGTAGATCCAAAACAACAGCCCTGGCCTAAGACCCCAAGTTTTACCCAAAATACCCTTGCAAGCCCAAAGAGCCCTACAGGCTTTCCCCACAACATACTCAATGTGTGGCTTCCAAGTCAAACCCTTGTCAAGCAAAACGCCAAGGTATTTGACCTTGGTCGAAAACTACAACTTTTCATCGAAGAAGGTCGGCTAAGTTAACCCTACCAACAGTCTTCTTTGAGTAAAAGGCACAATAACAGTCTTGGCCGGATTAACAGACAATCCAAAGTGTGAAACTGTATTAAGAGCTGTCTGAAGAACTTCAGAAACAGTATGTGAAGCTGTATTAAGAGCTGTCTGAAAAACTTCAGAAACAGTCCTACTGAGAAATTGTAATAAGAGCTATCTGAAGAACTTCAGAAACAGTCCTAGGAAACTTCCCCAAAACTTCAGTAACAGTCCTAGGAAACTTCCCATTAAGAGCTGTCTGAAAAACCTCAGAAACAGTCCTAGGAAATTTCCCCACTACAATGATGAATATGTCGTTAGCATATCCAACAGTGAAGAAGCCCTTCCCATTAAGTAAAGCCAATAGGAGATCCAACAGTGAAGAAGCCCTTCCCATTAAGTAAAGTCAATAGCTCATTCAACCACAAGGCTCCAAAAGAAGGGAGGCAACACCCCCCTGCAGACATCCCCTGTCAGTGAGAATCATGACTTCCTTCTCATAGAGTCTGCTAAACCAAAGAAGGGGAGAAAGCCCCCCTGTGGACAACCCCTGTAAGTGAGAATCTTAAATTCATCATCATAGAGTCTACTAAAAACAACTCTATGCTTCAGCATAGAGCCAATCCAAAGAATAATAGTTGAACAGACTCCATATCTGATAGCAGCAAGGCTAATTTGCTCAAAAGAAGTAAAGTCAAAAGCCCGTTGAATATTAAGAAAAGCACCAAAGGCAATTTCCTTGTACCCAGTAGCCCTCTCAATGAGTGACAACCTCATAAAGAGCATGTTCAGTCGATTTGCCAGATTGATAGGCAAATTGACAACAACAAAGGGGGATCTTAGACAAGGCCCTATCCCTAACAAACCTATCCACCAATCTCTCCAATGTCTTTAATAAAAAGGACATCATGCTGATCGGACGATAAAACTTAGCCTCGATATAAGAATTACACCCAGGCTTAGGTATAAAAGAAACCCTTACCTGCCTCCAGGACCATGGAACATAGCCAAAAGCCAAACAGGCCCAAGACATGGCAAAGAGGAGAGGCCAGGATGTTAATGCTCTGTTGCAAGAACACTGGCAAAATGCCATCCAATCCTGCCGACTTGAAGGTCTTGAAAATACTTACAGCCCATCTATTAGACTGAATAATCATCCCCCTCACAAGACATCAATTCTCCCTCTTGGCATAATAAACACATCCATCGAGGTCGGACTGCATTGTATGCAGGATGAGCCTCAATCAAAGTATAACTAGGAAAGTGTACTCAAAATAGTTCCTTTAAAGAGTCCTTGCAAGTACTAGTCATACTGCCATCAGGCAACATAAGAGAATCAACCCTGCAAAAATTCCCATTAGACATTATCTTCACAAGTCTGGATATATCAGGTATATCCTCAATTCCCTGACAATATTGTTTCCAGGAAGACCTTTTAGCCTTTCTAATGGCCTTATTATAACTAGTAAGAACACTTCTATTCATATTCCAATCACCAGTCCTCTTAGTTTATTAAAAAGCCTCCTAACATTACGTCTAAGACTGCCCAGCCGTTCATTCCACCAAGGAACCACATTAATGAGCAAACAGTCCTGACAGGAAGTTTTGGTGATAGGATAAGAGAATTGCCTGTTAAATCTGGTCAACAATCATCTCTAAATCCACCACCGAGCAAAATCTGCTCTGTATACCCCCCTGAGCCAATCCAACAAATAATCGTTGAACTGACAAGGCTAATTTGCTCAAAAGAAGTAGAGTCAAAAGCCCCTTGAATATGAAGGAAAGAACTAAGGCAATTTCCTTGTTCCCAATAGCCCTCTCAATGAGCGAAACAACCTCATGAAGAGCATGCTCAGTTGATTTGCCAGATTGATAGGCAAATTGGCTGCGAGAAAGGGGGATCCTAACCAAGGTCCCATCCCTAATAAACCTATAACCTCATGAAGAGCATGCTCAGTCGATTTGCCAGATTGATAGGCAAATTGACTGCGACATAGGTGGATCCCTAACCAAGGCCCCATCCCTAATAAACCTATCCACCAGCCTCACCCATGTCTTCAATAAAAAGGACATCAGACTGATCGGACGATAGGACTTAGCCTCGGTATAAGAATTGCGCCCGGGTTTTAGGTATGAAAGATACTCTCACCTGCCTCCAGGACCATGGAACGTAGCCAAAAGCCACACAGGCCTGAAAGACACAGCAGAGAGGGGAAACCAGGACATCAATGCCCTGTTGCAAAAACACTGGCAAAATGCCATCTCGTCCCGTCGACTTAAAAGGCTTAAAAACACATAGCCCATCTAATATTATATTGATTAATCATCCCCCTCACTAGATCCCAATCCTTTCTCGAGGCATGATAATCACGTCCATCAAGGTCAGATTGGACCTGCAAGGAGGATGAGTCCTCAATTAAAGTAGACATAGGAAAGTGTATCCGAAAAAATTCCTTCAAAGAGTCTCTGCAAATACTAATCATACTGCCATTAGGCAGCTTAAGAGACCCAACCCTACAACCTGCAATAATCCCCATTAGACATTATCTTCACAAGTCTGGATACCTCAAGTATATCCTCAATTTCCTGAGTATACCATTCCAGAAAGACCTTTTAGCCAGTTGTCACGTTAATACAACACCTCACCATGTCATCAGACACGGGCAGTTTTATACTAACAAGTAAGTGATTACAGTCCCAAGATTGGCTCTGTTTGTCAATGGAATAGGTATTGTTTAGCTGCTCTAATAGCCTCGTTGACCATTGGGAAGTCCCTGTTTTCCAAAAATTCCCTCATGTTCAATGGTAACTGAGAAATCATGCATTGAATTATTTCTGTGTCTGCTGCTAACAGTTCTCCATCATCTGTACTGTTGGACATGTCCCATAAGAAGCTTTCAACATCTCTTCAATCATCATAAGTTCAGTTAAATAATTGTTTAATTAAAGCCACCTCATCTATTAAAGGCAAGTGTAATTCAATTAGATTATTTTTGAAATATGACCAAACCCTACCTCCTCCTCGTTTTGCCTTCTGTTTGCCACCACTTGGCAGTACTTTAATATTTTAAAATCACTTTCAATGTTTTGGAAACCTATTTAAAGATATTGGAATTGAGGTATCACTCATAACAATGTAAGTTGTGTGATTCACTGACATAATTCAAAATAACTTAACCATGAAATAGAAATGTCACTGATTTCCTTACCAAAAAAAAGCATCTAAGGGCAGTGCTCTTACTGATAGTACTGATGACTTTAATCCTTACAGAATATTTACAGTTAATTAATAAATACTTAGGTAAGCTATAATAATACAATACGATTATGAAGAAGTGAAAACCAAATGTAAAAATTTGATAGAAAACATGCTAATGAGAATAAATTAATAAATAAATATGAATAAAGGACTCCATATGAAATATTAGTATAATTAATAATTTATTTATAATCTTATTACTATTTAAATAGATAAAATCTTTAAAAATCCTTTTAATTTAATAATTTGAACACCAATATAATATAGACATTGTCATTATGAATAGATTATAATTTAATGCTATAGAATAGTCAATGACTATCCTATAACATTAAATTATAACAACAAAATATAAAATTGAATTTTTAATATCTCTTCAGAATTAAATTTGTTTTAACTATAAAGATATTGTTTTAATGAAAGGATTTTTTTAAAAGCTTTTTAAATTATTTCTTTAAAAAATTCATAAGTTAGTTATTGAATTTATAAAAAATATATATAAGACCAGGGCCGCTGATAGAAATTTTCGGGCCCGTGACAAGTCTATGGTCCAGGCCCCACTTAAAAAAGTTCATCACTTTTTTAAGTGGAGCCCGGACCACAGACCAAAACAATAAGCATTTATTTAAAAAAGACAAACAATAAATTCAAAATTCCATATATTACACACTATGTTATATATAAAAAAGTTTATTTTGGTACGACTGCTTTAGGTGCTCTGTCGGCAGCGTGCTGACTATCGGACACGTTATGTGACACTTCTAGCCAGACAGTCAGGCCCTCTTCGATGCCGGGCCCGTGACAAAAGTCACGGATGTCACTCCCTCTTGGCGGCCCTGTATAAGACAGAGAAATCTTATTTAAAAAATGAATTTTGAAAAACTTTTCTCCTTAAATTTAAAAAAATTCAAAAGATATATAAAGTGTAATTCATATATGAAAACTTAGTGTTACTTTCAAGAATACTTCTTATAGAATAAAACTGATCATTCTAGAAAAATTTTTGATTGAAAGTTATTTTTCAGAAAGATGATTTTAGGTTTATGTTGTAACTTCAACCTGTAAAATTAAACAAAAAATACATAGTTAATTAACTTAAATAAACCAATAAAATTTTGATATAATTTTTAATGTATTCAAATAATATAATGTATAGTTTTTAATGTATTCAGATAAATTGATGATTAAAAAAGTGTGTTAATCCATTTCAAAATTCTTTACAATTATAATTACGTGTGATGATGATGATAAAGAAATTCATAAAAATATTTCTAAGTTGCTTATGTGTATATAGATTACAATCATAAAAATATAGAAAATGTGCTTATTTATTGTCTTAATATAAATTTACTTGAACTATTAAAACTAATGTTAAAGTTTAAGATCTTGTGGCAATTTGATTGTTATATAACCTTACAACTATAGTCTGTTCCACTTTGAGATGGCAGTGATGTCATGAGTGGAGTGGTTATAATTCATACACGAGAAGAAATATTGATCAGAATACTTTCATGTATAAAGTTTTAAAGTCTCACAGCAATCGTAATTCGTATTTTTATTCTCAATATAATTAAAAATCTGAGGGTAGAAAAACACAAAATTAAAAATATAAAAAATTTTGTAATCAAGAATTCTGAAATTTTGTATTCGTATTCGAGATTATTCTAAAAGTAAGATGGCATCTTGTTCTTACGTGAAGAATAATGTGAGCGGAAAGATTCTTCATAATCAAGCGAAGCTGATTATACTTAACATTTATGGCAAATTGGTAGAGCAGAATTTGGATAAATCAACAATTTACATTGTAGGTTTGGTAATGGAATTAACCGGCGTGTCAGTAAGGATTGTTTATAAAATCAGGAAGGGAAATGAATGAAGGCACAGTATCGACACCAAACAAATATTTGAAATGAAAGTTGTGAAAGATCATTTAAGTAGATATGAAGATTTTACTAAATTTGCCATTCGCATGAAAGCAGATCACTACTTTTTCTGTGATGAATGCCCCATCTTGTCATCTATTGATAAACAAATGTAGACAATGTCTTACTGATGACATTAGCGAGAACAACATTATCACTTATTCCATCACCTTGATTTTCGTATGAAGTGTCAACATAATTCTATGCTAATCGAAAATTTGCCTTAAACATTAAGTATAATCCTGGTTGACCAAAACAGCTCTTTTGATAAGGAATTAGCCAAATGGTGTTAGATATTATTCTGTTAATTTTTCGACAGTTCATCGCAGTGCTGAGAGAATTAAAACAATTCCTAAGTATTAATAAAAATAATAAAGCTATTTAAAAGTAACATAATCGCATTTCTGTTATAATTTTTAGCAAGAGTGCATGAAAATTACTATTTAAATAAATAATAATAAATGGAAAAACACCAATAAAATTAAAAAATTTTATAAACTGTGTTTATAACAATATTAGGGACATGATGAAGACTTCAGATTTATCAGCTAAATAGTGAAAACTTTTTAATTCAACTATTTATGCCAAAAAAAGTGGATAAAGTATTGAAAATGTGCTATTTATACTTTGATATCTAATGGCGGAAGAATATGCTATTGTGTGCTATGCCACCAAACGACATCATTTTGTGATGTCAATGCCAACTCAAAGTGGAACAGACTATAGATAAAATATTGATAAGAATTAGGGCATTTTTCTGAAAAACTAAGTTTCAATAAAAACAGTTCCTAAAGCAAATCATTTATTTTGTTGTTTATTTTTTATTCATTTTTGCAGTGTAGTTCAATGATTTGTTTACTTATAGGGTGAAAGCTAATACTGCAAACATGAAAATAGATTTGTTTCTTGGGGGAGAAATATTAGATACATCTGATGATAAAAAATTAATATGTCAATTACCAATTAGAGATAAAATGGTAAGATATATCTTAATGTTTTATTAATATTACATATTCTGATATAAGTAGTCCTCTAGTTATGAATATCCAAGTTACAAATTTTTTACACATGTTGAATTTTCTCTCTTATTTAAAAAAAAATAATGATAGCAGTTTTGTCTAACAAAACAAATATACCATAAAATGGCAGAAATTTTATCAATTTTTTTTTTTTTTTTTTTTTTTTGTGAGAGAGTTCAAGAGAGTAAAGAGGAACCTCTTTCCACTCAGAGTACTAAGAGGTTCAAATAGTGTGAAAGATTGTATAAGTCAAAAATAAGGGAGAGTGTTTGAAATTAAGTAAAACCCCAATAATACAGTGGAAAAAGTCTGTGCGAGAAATGTAAATACTTAGAGTTTGCAGCAGTCTGAGGTTTAACCAAAATAAGGAAAGAAATACAGGAGTGAGTTTTAAAAGATATGGACAAAGTACCAAATAAAAGAAAACTGTAACCACAGGAAAAACTAAATGGAAAGGTAACTATTGTAAGATACAGAGAGAACTCAAAAAGCATAGGGAAAAGGCTCTGCCAGAGCCAGGCAAGAGAGGGGAGAAAATACCAGAGTGGGAGAAAGCCACAAAGAAATGCCACCCTACAGGGTAACAAAGCTATGTCAAAATGACACAGATGAAACAACAGCACCGTGAACTAGTGCAAAGATTGTGGGCCGTAAAGAGTTGCGCAGTCTAAGAAACACGATTTAACAAGTTTGATGGTTAAAGGATCCGAGAACAATTGGTGGAGTTGGACTGGCCAGGAAATAAGTCGATCAGTGAAATATGTGATAAGCTTTTTACGCCAGGGTTCAAACAGAGAGCAGTCAAATATAATGTGGCACACAGTATCAGGTTTATTGCTGCCACAGTTACAGAGGCCGAAATCTTTAATTTTGAACCTGTTTAAATAATAATTGAATTTACCATGCTCAGTTAAAAATTGAGTGATTTTAAAGTTACAAGGATTCAAATTAATTTTAAACAGTTGGAAAGGTTTGCAAAGAATAAGTTAGTAACCAGACCCTTCTGATCATTAGTCCATCTTAGACTCCACTCATTAATGGATTCCTTGTGAAGGTGGGTGCGAACAAATGAAAGGGAGACAGTATTATAAGAGATGTTGTTATTTTTGTTTCCCTGACAACCAGAATGTCCCCTAATCCAACAACCTTACAGTTGAAAAGAGATACAAGTTTTGAAAAGCTTGAACATACAATAAGCTAATTGTGAAGAAATTTTTGGTTGTTTAAGGTAGAAAAGTACTACTTGCGAGTCAGTACATAGTAAAGCATTGTGTAGTTGATTATTCTTTATAAATTTTAAAGCTTGAAAAGCTGCAAAAATTTCTGCTTGAGTGATGTTGCGATAACTGTGAAGTTTAAAGTCAGAACACTGTAGCACTCGATTGTCCAGGACACAGAAAGCAGATCCTACCATTGTGTGAGCTAGAACCGTCAGTGAAAATTTTAAAAGTATGCGTGTTGTTAAACGGGCTAATTGCTGAGTTATGACTATAATAGGGGTGAGGAAGCAGTCTTAAGTGGGCTGCAGTGTCAACCGGAAAGAAAGCATCATTAATATTAATTTTGCCACTTTTTTAGAAAAATATAGCGTAACTGTTTACTTAATTAAAATATCCAATTGCATTTTATTAGCAAGAACTAATGCAAATTCACGAGAAATAGTTTGGTAACATTTAATAATTTTGATGCAAATCCTCCTTTGAAATTTTAATAACATTTCTTTAACTTTAATTTTGTTAACAGCTTTGCCCCAGACAGGGCAAGCATACAATAGCTTTGGTAAGACTGTCTCCTCATAAATTGAGTCTATAGTATCAGATGAGAGGTCTCAACCTAGAGTTGCAACGCGGTTCAGAAGAAAAAGCATCCTTTCAGTTTTGCTGAGGACATCTTTAATATGAGGAATCCAAGAAGCATTTTTATCCAAAATACAGCCTAAGTACTTAATTTCATCAACATAGCTTAAGTGCTTGCCTTTGAAAACAAGAGTAGGTTTACTGATTTTCAGTTTACGAATTACCAACATAGCCTTGGTTTTATTAGCATTAAAATTCAATCAAAGTTTGGATATTTATTTTGGAGACTCAAATATAAGTTATTAATAATTAATGCAATTAATAATATATAAAGCACAATATAGAATATATAAATGAGTTTTGTACAGTATATTCTGCTATATGAACAAATTTTAAGTTAAAAACTCTTATATGCAAATCTCTAAAATGCATTATGTTTTTAGCTAGAGGACAGCTTGTACATTTAGAAATATATATATATTTGTCATATTTTTATACAATGATATATAATCACAGCACAAATAATTAATAACTGATTTTTTTTTCCTGTTTTATATTAGAAAGGCATTAACTTATGAAAGTGTTAGTCATATATTACTAGCGAGAAATTTAAATTCTTTTTTTATTTTTCTTCCTATTTAATAATTCATATATGAAAACATATATCAGTTTCCCAAACTGTGAAAATTTTAGTACAGGTAGTTTTTGACTGATCATTATACAGTCTAGTCCATAAAGTTTTGCCTACTCCTCGTAGGAGCTGTGTTTGCTGGAAGTTGATCGGTTGCCCAATCAGGTACTTGTAGTGAGAATCAAGTTAAATCAGAATGGACCTGTACCTTCTGAATGAAAATAGGGTGGCAGGTAAATGCATGGGATGTGCTCGTCACGTGCTTTCTCCTGACAAGAACAAGCGATAGCAGCTCACAGCAGCATCGTTAAAGCCTCGGTCTACTGTCCCGAATAGACGAGTTCGATTCCGATCTAGAAAAATATTTTTTTTTGTTCTTTATCGCGTTTTCAATTTCGTTTAAAATTTAAACATTGCATATAAAGAACACCACAGATTAAAATGTTTTTCAGATAAATGTACAATTTGATCCGTTCATTTCAGAAAAAGAAAACTTTTCGTGTTAATTATCCTATGCTATATTTTAGTTTTTAATAAAATATACAAGAATGTGTATCACCGTTATTTCGTAAAACAAAGCTCTGTTATTCGTAATGCTTTCTGATGCCAAAAGCCACATCAGAAAGCATTAGAAAATTAGTGATTTCTCACAGAGACGATGGAAATGATAACAAAATGGGAGGTCTCCCGGGCCTCACACTACTACTACTACTACTACTACTACTACTACTACTACTACCTTCAATCATTTTTATTTGCTATTCTAAATTCAAGGCATTAACTTTCTGTTTAGCCTATGGTTTAGCCATGTTTCAACATCTAATGGTACAGTGATAGAGATGGGCAGAGGTTATGTATGAGATTACATTTGATTAATACGCTTATGTATAACACAAACATCTGGATCCAGTGGCTGATTGTTTTCCACTTTCCCTGTTTTCCCTATATCACTTCACCATAGGTCTTCAAGTTATGATTTTTAATATGAAATTTAATTATCATATCATAAATACAAATCTAAGGAACCTGCATATTAAAAAGATGTCGCATTAAAGTAAAAATGACACCATGATTTCATAATTCCAACACACTACGTCATTCTCATGGTATGAATGATGGGGAAAGATTCGCACAGTACAATTTTTTCAATTGTGGTTTGGCTTAAATGAAATTTAAGTTTAAAAGAAAATGGTACTGATGTAAGCAATAAAAATAGTCAATTAATAGTGATATTAAAATTTATGGTCGTCATAGACAGTTTCACTTTATGTTTGGTCTATAAAATGATGGTTGTGGTTGTGTTAGAGTGTGAGGAAGTTAACTTTGACCTGTCCTATTTTTATTTTATTATGCACTCTATTAATTTTAGCGTTATTTTCTTATATTCTAACATATTATATTTTAGTTTAAAAGTTAATTTATTTCCCACGTTCTCCGCCTCCGTCGTTAGCAATCACGTGATATGGAATCCGAAACCGTCCTCCGGAAGAACTGTCCCGGGTAATGACGTCATCATCTAATCTAACTAATTTTACCACTGATTCTCGTATTGATATTTTTTTCAGTATATAAATGAATTGTAAAGATGATGACATGAATGAATTACTCTGTAAGCTAATAACTTTAACTTGTTACATAAGAGTTATGCAAATGAGCAAAGTGCGGGATTGTAAGTCATTCAGTATAAAAGATTGACGCAATCGACAAGTTAGCTGAGGTGTTGTTTGATAACGAGAGGTGTGTCTTGACGTAAAATTGGTGAAAGTGACATTTGAGTTCCTTGTAAAGATTGACGATTGTTTGAAGTTTGTATCGGAGGTGGAGGTAGTAGAATTAAGTAGTGTTTAAGTTTCCTTTCTTGTGAATATTTGATATTTGAATTGGATTAAACAAGTTCTGTTGTTTAATTGTTGCTTTATTATCATTTCAATAAAGCATTTATTAACACTTTTGTGAGTGTTTTGAGTCTAATAAATTTTATATTTTTGTTACTTAACTTATTTGAGAAGTTTCCAATTTATTAGTATAAGTTTCCAATATCGTTGTTTTGTTCTAGTTCTAACTCTTAATTCGCACTTTTAGTTGTAAGTTCCGATTTCCGATTTCATTTCGTCGGTTAGACATTACATTGTTATTAGATTATTTAGAATAATTAAGTTAGAACTTAGTTTAAGACCTGAACTCAGGCCGAACTCTGGACATTGCAGAGTCACTAGAACAGTTAGGTATAATTGTAATTAGTATTATCGATCTTCGTTTTAACCCGCAACTTTGCAAGGGAGGTGGTCATCTTATGGAGGATCAAACAGCATTATTTCTATGGGAAAAAATTTGATTCCCCTAAATATGTGGTCATCACATCAGGTGTCTTCTTATACAGGTGGTCATGAAGTCAGTTTTCATTGTATATGCTTAATCATACATATACAGTATTTGGTGAATATTTTTAAAAATAATAAACTAAAAGTTTATCAATAAATATTCGAAAACAGTGAATAATTTTATCTGCGCCTTCATGTTCAAACAAGTTGTTATGGTAAAGCACATGCGCATTAACTATCTTCACACTAGCTAACCGTAATTAACTTATGCAACACTCTGTACTTAATCTTTAGATTTTTGAACAGTTTAAAGTTATTCTCCTGATAACTATTCTGCAGATTAAACTGAAAGTCATGCAACTGGCCCTTGCTGCTTTGTTTTTTTTTTTTTTTAATTCTAATTTTTAGTTTTCTTTGGGTCTCATCAATATATGTATAGGAGGCATTACAACAGAAAGGGACCAACATTAAATCTTATATATGTTGTTTATAACAAGGGATGTTATAAACAATACCTATAGATTTATTGTTAATATATAACAAGATTTACTGTTGATATATTATTTTGTACGTCCACTGTATATGCACACAAAATACAAAGCTCTAAACAGGATAAATACTTTTATTAACAGAGCTGTTAATAAAGTATTTATCCTGTTTAGAGCTTTGTATTTTGTCTGCATTTTTGTGTGTGTAACAGGATGACTTTAAAGTTCCACTGTATATGTTATTTGTTTTATCTTGTTATTTAATTCCAGCATAAGGTGAATGTTTATTGAATGTAGTGCTCTTTGTAATGGATAAAAAGCATTTGGTATATATGGGTATGAATAATAAACACTTTCAGTATAATTTTTACTCTGAAATCTATTTTTTAAGTAATTATCTTCCCATTTATTAATAATTCTCATTAGATAATGATTTAACACCATTTTCATTTATAAATGCTTAATTTCTATTTTTTGTTGTTGATTCATTGTCCTGCATAAAATTTTCCTATAGTCTATTAAGAAATTATTTTTCTTTATATATAAAGGACAAAAGGATTTGAAATCAATGATTTTCTTAATAATATAAGATTTTTCATATTTTTGGAAATTGAATTTGTGTTGGATCTTATCACAGTTATATCTAAATATGGGATTCTTTGTTTTTTCTTGCATTTATAATTGAATTTTATGTTTTGATGAGGCTATAGATTTGTTTTACTCTATTTCATTTGTTTCTTCAATATCATATATGATAAATATATCAATGACATACCTAATTAAAAATTTTTTATTCCATATAAATTTGAAAGTGCCTTATTGATATTGATCATTACAGCTGCTAAATTAGGACCTATTATGGTACCATACTTACATCATCAGTTTGTTTGTAAAAATCATTAAACAACAATTATTTCAAAGTTAATAACGAAAAATTAACAAGATCAATAATCCTATGGTCCATTTCAAGATTATTTAAGGAATCTAATATTAATGAATGGGTTATGGATGGGTATATGGATTTAAATCCAAATTAGCTATGCAATAATTGCTTTTTCTTTTTAAATTATTAATATTAGTGATGAACTGGTTGACATTTTTATGATATAGTGAAAATTTTGGAATAAAGGATTCCTTTTTTAAGTATTTTTCAAGGTTATAAAGTAATAAAAACTTATAGTCTACTAATGATCTATATGAGTCATCATTTTTATGAGTTTTTAATCTTGAGTTTTAGCATACATATGGAGCTAATGTTAAATATTTTTTCAATAATTTTTTTAGATGAAATATTGTTTTACGAATTTATTTAAAATAGCATCAATAATAACTAACCAAACGAACACAGCCAAATTTCTCTTGGCAGATAAAGTCTATATTAAAATTTTCTAAAAGATTATTTTTGAATATAATGCTACTGTGCCACCATCTGTTCTGATGGTGGCACCGTAGCATTAATTTCAAAAATAATCGTTTAGAAAATTTTAATATAGACTTTATCCGCCAGAGGAAGTTTGGCTGTGTTCATTTGTTTAGTTTGAAATGGTTAATCCCCTGTTTAAAGTTTGCTTTGAGTGATCAATAATAACCGTTTTTAATTTTTGATGATTTTATGAAAAATTATTTGTAATTTTATATTTACTGTTAAAAAATTGTATTCTTAAAATTAGCAATTGTACACCAATAGACTGATAATGAATATAAAAACATCTGAAATGCATATCTGATCTTGATGTACAAAATGTCTATGAATAAAGATCTTATGTTCCTGTTCTATTGAGAATCTTGAATAATAATATGACAAATATATTTGATAGTCCTCAAGTTTCATTTGAGTCTTGAATCTCATTATTGTTCTCAAATGAAACTTGAGGGCTATCAAATATATTTGTCATATTATTGATAAATTTGAATGAAGAGTTTAATCTTATATTGAGCATTTAACATAAAAATTAAGGGATGTATTTGTTCCAAAACTTATTTACTGATATACTTTTTTCTGGAAGTAAATATTTTGCGTTCTGTATATCTGAAATAAACAATAAATATTCCACAACTTTTGAAATAGAAAAAATTATCCTTTATAATCCTTTCAGTTCACTAGCTTTACTTTTAAGATATGATCAGAACTTGATTGTATTTTAATATAATAAACAATAGTATTGGATAAAAATAAATACGTCAAAATTAGTTATGCATAAAATAAAAATAAAGAAAAATATACGTTTTTTTTTCTTTATTTCTTTATGCATATATATAGAAATAAAGAAAAAAACACTTAAGATAACTTATACATTAAACAGAATTAACATAATCATTCTTAGAAAATAAAATATTTTATTATTTACCACATTTAGTAATAGCAAAAATAATGGATTTTTTTAGAAACTGTATGAATTTTATTATATTTATATACTGGAAATGTTGGAAGTATTTAAGTTTCTAGTGTGTAACTAATTAGTAATTTTATCTGCTAATTCCAATAATAAGTAATTTTAAATTCATTACTTTGCATAGAAATTATAATTTGAAATATTCACTATCTAGAAAAAATATTTTGATGAGTCAATAGATGACACCAAAGAAAATAATCAATAAAGATCATCTCATATACTTAAGGTGTGCCAATAATATAATTCTGTTTGCTCAAACACTGAATGAACTTTCTTGAAGTCTAGTAAATATTACTAGACCTCAAGAAAGAGAGTTAAAAAAAAAAAATAGAACTGTAAATGAACTATGAAAATATAAAAGTAATGTTCAATACAGAAATATTAAACATTACTTTATTACTGGGCTTGACAAAGAAAAAGATAATAAAACCATAACCAGCGATAATAGAAGACTAAACAAATAAAAGAGTCAAAGAATACAAATACTTAGGACAAATAATTACAATGCAAAGAGATGAAAAAAATTCAGCATAGAATACAACTAAGATAGTATAAATTTGACCAATTTATTAACTTTCTAAGAGACAACAAGATATCAATATGCCTCAAAAGACAGCTCTTTAATATATGCATACTATCAGTAATGATTTACAGCTTATAAGGTACATGAAACAGAAATAGCAAAAACCAAAAGAAGCAATGAAAGATATATTAGCAAGAATTACAAGACCAATACCTGATTGAGAAAACTGAGTAGAAGAAATAATAGTAACAATTCATAGTAGTAAACAGCACTGGATAAGTCAAAGAGTGGGATATAATGAAAACTTATGGACAAAAAAATTACAAAGTGATAACTTATATAACCAAAATAGAGGAAAAGTACCATACTCATTTTTTCATAAATACTGAACAGGAAAATGAGGATATAATCATACTAATGTTCATAAATTAATTTAAATAATTTTTTTATAAATAATTTAAACTTACCTTGAAATTCCAATTTTGGTAATATTGGAAGTATGTAATCAAGGGGAATATTGTGAGCAGCAATTAACTGCCATAAGCAAAACTGTTCAAAAGATTCCCATTCTAAACTGGCATCTATAGAAAATATTTATTTATAAGAATAAAAAGGATCAAAAATTTTTAGTATTATAATTTGTTAAAACAATTATATTATTTATTCTCAAAGATTTACAAAAAACAATTATGCTTAACCTCTTGCAAGTTGTTAATGGCATATGCCACCCTTGAAAGGGACAAACAATAGAATTTTACAATTGCAATTTCATGGATCCTAACTGATTTATTGCAGTTTTGTTTAGAATTTTTGAAAAAGGACCATGATGAGCTTCCGATGATGGTTCTTAAATGTTTTCTGGTTGAAATTTCTTGTTTTAAACAGTTCTTATGAAAATTTATTTAATTTAATATTTTTTGGAAAATTTGCTTTTTTCTCCTCTTTTTTCTCTATATTCTAGATTACTGTATTGTTTATGTTGTTCTAATTATATATTGAATAATTTTAATTATCCAAACTTTTAGAAAAAATTAATTTTTTTATAGTAATATCTTAAAATTTTATTTCAATATATCTTAAAATATCATAGATAATACCAAAATATTGAAATTAAATCAAAACAACAGCACAAGTTCAAGCAAAAGATTGATATTTATTATTTGCTAAGTTTATTTTTATTTGAAATAAAAATCAAAATATTGATTAGTTCCATTGAAATAACAATATTTTTTATTAATCATTGGTTTTTACTTCATTTTTGCTGTATTTTTGTCAAAAAATGAGAAAATACTAATGTAACAAAATATCTGCCATTAAAAGGGCAGAGCACTTTTATTATTTTATTGCTGCCACTGCTTTCCCACACTTTTCCTGCCAAGCTACTACACTTCATAAAGTGTGTTACAAGGAGTGACATGGAAGTGCATCATCGGGGAGTCCAATTAGAGCTTTAGGGAAAGAATATATAGCTGTTTATGTATGAGATGAAGCAATTTTCTTATATATATATTTCTTGTATGTATGAGATGAAGCAATTTTCTTATATATATATATATATATATATTGATTTTTTAATATAAATTTAAAAATTTATAAAATATTTAAATAAAAATTACTAAAATAAAGAAAAAATATGTTAATATAAATTTAAATTATTAATAAAACTGACAATATTTCAATAAATTTATATAAATTTTTAAGTATTTCCATGACATATCTTAAGTAATATTTATTAATCAAAATTAGCATATTAATCGGTTTTTATTGATTTTTTTGAAAATATGGTCTGATTTTCTTCATTTATAGCTTGATTGATATCAATGTAGATTAATGTCAATCAAGCTACAAGTCATTAAGAAAAACTAATTTAGTGGCTATTCACCTACCACTCAAATTTTCTGGAAATAAGGGAGATGAACTTTAAATGCATTTTTCTCAAAACCAAACAATTAAATCAAATACTATAGTTTAATTTCATATTTTTACTTTAATTAAAAGAAATAATTTCTTTTAAATTTGTATTATGTATTAAGATACACCCATAATTAATGTGTACTAGCTAATATCAAAATGTACAGGGTGAGTCAGAAAAATGGCTACAAATTTGATTGCATCGTGTGATGACAGAATTATGGCTATGGGAAGTGAGATAGTACCGTTGGAAAGTTAAATCTTCAAATTAAAGAGCAAAACATAACAATACCAATCAGATTCACATTATTGCTTCAAACAGCTTGCCTGTTACATCCAAGCATAATCAGCAATGCTTTGGAAAGTCACTTATTGCTTTATGATACATTTGCACTAGAATGGCACAAATTTCTTCCTTAATTGCTGTTTTCAGTGTGGGGATGTCTCGCAGTTTCCTGGCATAAACCTTTTCTTTCAAATAATCCCACAGCTAATAGTCACTGGCTGTGAGATCAGGGGAGTGGACTGGCCATTCTGTCAGTTCCCTCCTTCTCAACCACCTGTTTGGCAATTCATGATCCAAAATTTCCCTTGCTGCAATAGCATAATGAGAAGGTACACCATTCTGTTGGAATAAGCAATGTTTGTGTTCATCACTTTGTATCACTGGCACTACAAGTTCATGAAGGATTTCACAATATTGATCAGCATTAAGAGTCATCTCAAAGATTCACATTCATAACAACTCTTTCCATCCAATCATTGCCCATACTGTGACCACTCCACATTTTGAATGTCTCTCTTCAATAATTTGAGGATAATAATGAAGGAAAAAATAATAGCTGAGCCTATGTCATTAGCCAAATAATCTTGGCTAACAATGCAAGCTCAGTCAATGACTCTTATATGTAATGAAAATGTGAAGTTTAAAGTTTTATATGCCATTCCCCATTTCACTTTGTAATGTATAACAACATACTACATTTAATTCAATTATGTAGCCATATTTCTCTACATGATGTGATCCTTGAAATGGCAATTAATAAAAAAAGTAAAACTAATATACTAATAATGGACAAATTTTCAGTTATTTATGTAAGAAAACATTTATTGAAATAAACTAAATAACAATATTAATTTATAATAGTATAATTTTATTTTTAAGTAAAAGAAAGAATAACTGATATAAGTTTAAAATAGATAAAACATGACTGTAAATGATATTATTCAGAGGAGGTGATATTTCTGTATAATATCATTTACAATCATGTTTTATCTATTGATATTCTTTGGAACACAAACACTATATATATATATATCTTTTCCAAAGAAATAAATTCATATTGTTTAAAGATACATAATTTTTTAAGTTGCTAAATTTATATGTTGGCTAATACATATAAATTTATCCATTCATCATTTCATCAAGAATGTATATGTATAATTATATAAATATTCTTCCAAGTATATAATAAAAAGTGAGAATTTATCTAAAAGTGTTTATTTTTCTAAATAAACAGTGTATTTATTTAGAAAATAGCATGGATATGATTCATAATTCTTTTAAAATATTTTTGCATTTTAAAAGGTCTCTGAAATCTTTCATTATGTTGAATTTTTTTCAAAAATTCATGATGAAAGATTTCAGAGACCTTTTAAAATTTCAATACCAATGATACTATTTTTCAGAGATCTTTTAATAATTTTCAATACCAGTGTAATTAGAAGATCAAGCAATTGAAAGTACATTCCCAAAAAGTTTTATGGATTCTAAATTTTTACTATAAATTCACAGTTCAGGAAAATCCATAATGTGGTTAAATCTGTAATACAGAATGTCTTATATCCTAACACTAAAATTATTGATGTACCATTGTAGTTCATTTTATTTATTGCATTTATTTTGAAATCTATTTTATATAATTTAATCTAACAAACTGTTTAAACAAATATCAAAAAAATTATTAACATGCCAAAAAATTTCAAAATGTAATAATAATTTATATCAGGAGTGTCAAACCAAATTCATATTGACTTAAGAAGCAATGAAAGATTGAGAGAGTTGCTTAAGGAACAAAATAATGTTGAGAAGTGCATTGTAAATATTCAAATCAGCTGCACTCCTAATTGCTTACCTTTACAACAATATTAATTGTTTTATAAGAAAATAAAATTTGAAAACATTTAGATACATTCTGTAAAAAAATAGATAAATAAATTTGAATAAAAATAATTTTATTGGAATTAATTACATTTTGTATTATTGTATTTATGAATTATATACAATATTTAAAATATATGATTATTAAAAATATTTAAGACAGTGGAGTGGGTTGCATGCAGCCGTAAGCTACGAGTTTGGCATGTCTGACCTATACTCCTAAATTATAGGTTGAGATTGTGATGTTCTAATCTTTTAAAAATGTTTTTAAATAAAGTAATTTGAGCATACAAGACATACACAAGCACTTTAAGCAGGAAAAATACACAATTTATTATTAGATATATACTAAATCTAATAATAAATTGTGTATTTTTCCTGCTTAAAGTGCTCATGGATTTCTTGTATTTCTTTCAGCAGAACTTGATAGTTTATGATTAATTTGACCATAATTGTTTGAATGAAATCTTCAATTTACCTATTTTTCTAATTCGTCATTTCTCAGTATTAGGGACTTTCAGAGAAAATGCAAGGTCCAAGGCAACTAATATTTTTGAGGTCCTTCAAAAATAAAAACAAAATTGACAAATATGCAGTGGTAAGTGTACAAGAAAAATGAAAACATTGATAGAGAACTTCAAATTTTGACAAACACTGAAGCTCAAACAGTATAAAAATACACAAATATATTTTTTCTAACATATATAGTGATAAATTGAGGCCCCTAAAATTGTGAAGCCCAGTACAGCCACCCCTCCTGTCCCCCTCTGATAGCCACTGGGTACTATTAAATGCTAAATATTTTATTAAAATATCACAGATATATATTATTAAAAATGTATTGAGTAGAATTATAAAAAATATATAATGAATTTTATTTAGTATAAAACTGTAAAGATCTAATCAATATTAAGATTTAATAATTCAGTTTTAACTATATTTTTTAAATATTTGCTATATTATTGTCTCTAAATAATAACTTTTATTTTAAAAATTATAATTTATTTTGATATAAAATATACAGTGAAACCTGTTAAAATGACCACCTTGATACAGTGATCACCTGGCTAAAGACACCAAATTTCAAAAGCTGGTTTGTTTCCCATAGGATGTAATGCTATTTTTGTTCTGTATAGTGACCACCTACCTAATGTTGTATATTGACTATTCACTTAGTTTTAAGAAATTTTAACTTGCTAAAGTGATTAATTTCATGGAGGAATTACTATATTTTCCTTAGATTTTTTTCTGTTATGATAAAATAGTCTGTTAAACCAGTATATTAAAAAGTAAATATAATATTATTGTATATGTAACATTATACAGTATTTTAATTTAAGTTTGACTATGTTAAAATGCACATATACATATACAGATACAATATATGCTTGCTATAAGATTTTGTTCATCAGAAGGTGATATGTGCTATGTGTCATCATTATCACTTGACTGCAAGTTGACGATTTTAATTAATATAAATTTGTAGTTTGAATTAATCTGTTCTTTTCTTTTGGGAGAAGGAGGAGGGTCACTGTCCTGTATAGTGACCACCTGTGAAAAATAACCAATCAGGTCGGTCCCAAAGGGTGGTCACTTTAACAGGTTTCACTGAAATTATTATTCATTTCTTAAACTAATGATGCTAATTATATAAAACTTACTTAAAACAGATAAAAATGAGTCTTTGCGAAACATTACCATATTACCTTGGAGAATATGGCAAACAAGATCTTGTAGCTGAAATTAAATTTTATAAAATAAATAAATAGATAGATAATTTAATTAATAATTAAAATAATTAATATACATAAACTACAGTGCATTCGAAAAGTAATTATATACCTTTGTATGTATTATAGTAATATAGGAGTATAGTTACTTTTCGAATGCACTGTGGCATCCAAAATTAGTCCAAGAGTCATTTTTGAAATAATAATAATAAATTTGCTTAATAGAATATAATGAAATTTAATTTGTATATACAAAAAATTAAAATATTACTAAACATATAAAAATATTTACTCATATTTTTAATTTATTATCATAAGAAAACAGATAGGTTCTGGAAATTTTGGAAGGCTTTGACTATATTGCTTTCCAAATCTGCCAGAACCTACATATTCTCTAATAATCATAAATTATATAAATAAAGATTAGCTGCTATATGTTTCCCTAAATTATCCTACACATGCTAAGTTCAGAATCTGGCTAGTCCAATTTATCTTTCAAAAATTCTCTCTTTCAAGAAAATTATTTACTAGCTAAGCTCTACACAGACAGACATTTATAAAAAAAAATTACCACACTGGAAAAAATTTAGATGGTTATATAAGCTAGTCTAAGCTAAGAGACAGACATAGATTATGGTGTGGGGATCGCAATCAGGTTTGTTGCTTTAACATGTCCGATGGCCAAATCACAAATTTAATTGATTTTATTCTTATTAATGACATGTGAGTAAGAGCGCTCAGAGTCTAAAGGTGTTGGAAGATCAGAGAATAACCATACTTATAAATTATAAAATATATAGTTAACTCTCTATATAATCATATACCTGTACAAAGCAGTAGAATTTCTCCCAATAATTATAAAATATATATATTTAACAGAAAAAGTACATAAATTTAATTAAAAATATTTAACAATAAATACATTAAATTACAAAACAAATACATTAATTAGCAAGGAATCTAATGAACAATTCATTATAATTATAATAAAAAAAAATTAATGAATACAGATAATCATTAAAAAAATCAAAACTATTATACCGCCTATCTAATTGTTAATGAATTTTAAGTCCTAATATACCCAGAGAGAGAGAATATATTTCTTCTGAATCTTCTAAGTTCTTCCTTTTTCTTACAATATTGTTCTTAAAATTTAGTAGGAAAAGTTAACTTGTACTACACATATACAGTACAGTAAATACGACAATAGACTAGACACTACACTAGTAGTCTAGTCTATTGTCTATCGTTTTAGTCAAGTATCTACAAATTCTTGACTAACACGACGACGGATGCACCAACGACAACTGACTAACATATTCTGAAGTTCTTCCTTTCTTTTAATGCTTAGAAAGTCCACCAATCCAACTATATTCCCAGAGCGGTTCGAATCAAACCCAGTTATCTGATTGGAAGAATTTGACTTCTCTCTTCCCTCAGGAATGCTGATGAATGACTGTCAAAGTTATTTTGTTAACTTCTTTCTTGTGAACTTCAGATTTATTATGATGACCTGTAAGACAATAAGTTTTTTTCTTCTCTCCCTCTCTGAACTGTTTATGAGTTTACTTTAGACCTATATCATAAAACCAATCTCCTATTTCGCTATGTCTAAAATTTTTAAATTCCTTTAATGAAATTCCTATTTGTTTCCAAAAATTATCTGATTTTGTTAATTTATTATTTTCTGCATTATTTTTATTACTACTGTTAATTTCTTAAATTTAAATGATCTTTTCTTCCCATATTTTGGAGAACAATCATTCATTTTAAATCAAAAACAAAACTGGACATCATTACTTAACTTAAAGCACAATTATTCAGAAATCATAATATGTAATAAATTCATAAATAATAACATAAAGTATATTTAAATATAATTAATATTAAAAAAATATGTATTAATTATAATAATAAAAAGTAACATAATATAATATATCACAATGGGTATAACCTTACAATGGATATTCTTGCATAAAGGCTACTTTAAGGCTTCAGTATATGATTTGTTTTAGAATAACTGAAGAGAGCTCTAGAGAAAGCTTTCTAGCTATAGATTCCTGTGGCATCAAGTTGTTATTGAAAGATAATGACTATTAGAAACTAATTAGTGATTTTCAGCAATCTTAACCATGTCATTTTGATCCTTCAGTAATCTCCTGAATTTTTGCTGTGATCTTTAAACCATCCTTAAGAAATATTGACACACAAACTTGAGATTGATCTACTCCCAGTTTTTTAATAGCTATTGTTTCAAGTATGCATATACAGGAATACCTTGATTATCGCGAAGATCAGCCGTTATCCAAAGCCGTTTATCCAATGGATAGCTAAATCTTCATATAAAAATGCTGTGTTATCTGTGATCTCATATTCTAAAAAATAAAATAAAAAAAAAATACTTGCATTGTTAGAAAGAGAATAAAAAACAATAAATTGAAAAAATTTCAAAAGATTTTAACAAAAATTAGAGATATGATAATTTTAGTTTTTTGCATATTAATTTTAAGCATTATTTTAATCAATTGTGGAAAGTTATACGAATAATACGAATATACCTTATACGTAAATAATCTATAAGAGATAAAGATTCGATATATGGAAATAATTTTAAATTTGAATTGTAAGAACAAATACTGTATTCTATTTATGTTCTTTGTAAGTTAATCTAATGCTGAAGATAGTCTAGTGGATAGACCGAAAGTACTTTGTTTTTGTGAAATAAAATAGTTTTGAAGTCACTACTGCCAATTGTGCTCTATATTAGTTAATAAGCATTATTTTATTAATTGCTGACATGCAAAAGGTTAAATAAGATAAATATATAATTCTCTTTGTGAATTTTCATGCAGATCTTTTAATAGCTTTCTCTTCCTTAAGTAGTATCTAATAATTGATGGAAATAATTTCTAGATTTATTGTTCTCTTTTATATAAAATTATAAAAAAATTAAGAATCAAGCATAGCATGAAATATTTTCCATATTTTTAATTTTTTTTTGCATTATTGATTGAAGGCTATTATAACAACATATAATATTGTAATTATTAATACAATACTACTAATAAATCTTTAAATAAAACTTAAACATACTAATACAGTATATTTAAGTTTTATTTAAAGATTAAGTTTGCTAATGAACAAAATATTTCCCAGGTCAGATGTTGAGATCTTTTAATTATTAATTTTTAGTAGGTTAATTTGTAATATTATAATCAATTGCTGTTATAAAGTTGATCCTAGTTGTTTATATGTGTATCCCATTTAATTCCACCCTACATAACACTGGTTTGCTGTTGTTAGACTTGCCATAATTCTCTACACTTATTCCAGGACACTTGTTAAAAAGCAGTCTATGTTCATTTCATTAATTTTGTTATATACATCAAGGACAATCAAGGGATATAAAAAAAACCATACTGTATCTGCTTGGATATTTAAGAAAATAATATAAATATATATTTATATAAATATTTCCCAGTATCCATATATATTTCCTAGGTCAGTCAAATTCAATTTTGCAAATGAAAATGATTTTGATTGCAATATATCATCTAGGAGTAAACAATATCAAATGAATGAACTTTAACTATTACGTAATGTAAACTGAAAAAGACTTAAACTCTTTAAAATATTTATTTAATGAATGAAACAATTACCTTCATAAAGTACTGGTTCTGTTTTCCTAAAATAAATAAGAGAAGGATGATGAAGAATATTCCATTTTGAAGAAGCTGCAGGATCATTGACTTTTACGAAATCAATTCCAAACAGATCAGCTTCATCATCAATATCTTCTAATTCTTGAAGAATTTCTAAACATTCATCACAATTATCTTCATCTATAAAACAAAAATATCACATTGCTTATACAGTTTTTAAAGAAAATTAATTAAATAGAAATTTTAAATTTACAGAAAATAACAGCCAGGAATGGTGATTCTTCTATTAATCTATCTAACATTCTTGCATTAATTGCTTCAATTTCATCTGCAAGTTCTCTATTATCATCATCAATCAACCATTCTAAAACAGCTTCTTCATTTTTTAGGTCTCCTAAATTTTTAGAACATATTAATTATTCTTAATAACTACTGTATTTTTTTACATTTGTGAGATAACTAATATATTATATAAAAACTAAATGAAAGATATCATTTTATACTACCATCAAAGACAAGTGCATTTCCATTTCTGAAATAGACAAGAGATGGGAATGTTCTTAAACCGTAACGTTTAGCCACACCACTATCTTGTGTTTTCACAATGTGAATTCCAAACTGATCTGTGTCATCATCAATATTTTCTAGTTCTTGCAGAACAATTTCACAAGCTTTGCAATGTGGTTTAACTGTATATAGATAAAACAATATCAGTTTTTTATTTATTTATTTTAATACAGTAATATAAATGTTATGTAATGAAACAATTCTTACAGAATAAAACTGCTACATATTGTTCTTCATGAATTAAAAAGTCCAAAAGATTACGATTGACTGTTTCAATTGTATCCTCTGTTTTCTGATGAATGAGCCATTGTAGAAGTTCTTCCTCAGCTAATAAGCTTCCTATTTGATTTATAAACTTTAATATTTTATGATAATATATGTAGCTTTGTTAATGGAAAGTTATTATAATTACCTTCATAAAAACTTGGAATTTGATTTTCAAAATAAATAAGTGCTGGAAAATCATTCACTCCATAGTCTGTAGCAATCTGTATATCTTGAGTTTTAACGAAAAGAATTCCATGCCTATCAGTATCATCATCAATATTTTCTAATTCTTCCAAAGTTCTTTTGCATTCTACACAATCTGATGTATCTAAAAGCAAAAACAAATTCATTTGTTAATCTTGTCTTCTAACTTTCATAATTTTTATTGATTATTATAAAATTAAAATAAATCCTTGAATAAGTAAATTTTAGCTTTTTCCTTTGTAAAACAAATCAAAATTCAAATGTAAACAATAATGATCTATTAAATTTTTTAATGTGCATGAACATATACTAAATATTTTGATAAAGATAAAAAATAATGAATGAAATACTAAACATTTATCAATAATATTAAGAGTTTATACATTAAGAGTTGATTCAGACAGAATATCCAAGCTATTATATTGACATTATTAAACATGAGCTACAAGCAGGGTTGCAAAGTCGGAGTCAGGAGTCGGGGAGTTGGAGGTTTTTGGGTGGGATCGGAATCGGAATTTTAAATTGCCTGGAATTGGGAGCAGAGTTGGAGTCAGACCTTACAAATTTTAGGAAGTTGGAGTTGGAGTCGGATATTTTTTAAAAGGTGGAGTCTGAGTTGTATCATTGTATGATTCTGCAACCCTGGGTTGCAGAGTCGGAGGTTTTTGAGTGAGTCGGAGTAGGAGTCAGATTTTTAAACTGCCTGGAATCGGGAGTTGGAGTCAGAGTCGGACCTTACAAATTTTAGGGCGTCAGAGTCAGAGTCAGATCATTTGCCATCTGACTCTGCAACCCTGGCTACAAGTGACATTAAGTACAATAAATACCATATATTATTTTCCTAATTGAAGTGCTTTTAAGAAGGAAACTATAGTATAATAATATAATACTATGAAGAAAACTGTAATAATGCACATCAATTCTGTAAAATTCATCATGCAATCGTATAATGCACATCATTGACAAGGATTTATATAAAAACAAAATAATGATTTTAAAGAAAAGTGTAAATACTTATCAATAAACTAAGAAAATGATTAACTCTAGAGATGTTAAATCTATATCTTCAATGAAAATATTTTCATAGAAAACAGTTAGCAGAATTTTAGTAATATAATATAAATAAAAAATTATAATTTAATATTATATTTTATTTATTTTTTTAATAATTATTATTTTATATATTTTTTTTATATTAAAAAATTTTGCTATATTTATGATTACTAAGATATTTAATTTTATATATACTTTGTATATATTAAATTAAATGTCCCAGTAATCTGTAACCTACAGTTATATTCAACCCAGTTTTAAGTTTTCTATTCTATTTGTATTTATAACTGGTGATATGTGAATTATAAACTCAGTTTTTTAACAAATTGTGATTAAAAAGATATTTCAAAATATGAATGCTACAAGAATAGCTATTTAAAGTAAATCAATGCATATCTCAGTGAATTTCTAATAGTAAAATTTCTTTTTAAACTATTTAGTCTTAAAATAAATAGAATATTAGCACAATAGCAAGTTTAAACATAAACTTTTATTTTATTGATAGTAATAACATTTTTAGCTCTGTAACAAGCACTCTTCAGTTACATACATTCTAAAATTAAAGGAAAACATCGAATAATCAATAATTCCAAATTCAAAACAAAAATATAGCATGTTCCTGTAATTCTAAACAATTACCGTATATACTCGAATATAAGCCGATCCGTGTATAAACCGACGCCCCCTCGACTTCAGAGTTTAAAAATCGGTAAAAATGCATAACCCGTGTATAAACCTACCCCCTGATTTTAGCACTTAAAATTCGGCAAAAATTTGAAACCAATAAATTACGTGATTTTTGATTTTTATTTAACGATATATTAATGCCATTTGCCAAAATAAATATTTTATTGAAGCTTTAAATATATACATATAAAATAAATTTTATAATACAAACACCAATATATAATTTAAAAGGTAAAATTTTACATTATCCGAAGCGATTGAGCGCGTCACGCTGCCGGCTGCAACCTGAATTTGTTTAAGTGCATCAGATAGGCGACGCTGTGCTGCGACGCAGAAATTCTCAACAATAATTCAGCACAGCACACCTACATAAGATTCTTGGATTATTGTCGGAATTTCTCTGTTGCGGCGCATCAAGCAGCGCAGCGTCGCCTAGCTGTTGCACTTATATACTGTAAATGCAGAGGTTAGATTCAATGGTGTGACATGCTGGATTGCATCAGGTAAAGTAAAATTTTACTAAAGTAAAAAATCTACCTGGATGCAGATGTTAGGGTTACATCGCTTCAAAAAAATATCAAGTTAACGAATAATAATAAATTTTGATAATTTACATAAAAATATTTTCTTATTATTTGTTGTTATTGAATAATTGTTTTCTTTTCTAAAAAAAATTCATATTTAAATATCATAGTAAAAATTCCATTGGAATACATCTACGTCACACGACTCCCAAGAGACCGTTCGAAGTTTCAAAGAATATTCTCCTTCTACTATACTATTGCGTATATCCAAAAAGTCTATAGAATTCTGACTTTCTTTATCCAACTTATCCAACGCATTCTGACACACTGTACAACTTTGCAGAGCAGAGATAGAGAGTTACTATGGATAAAAGAACAAGCCCTGCGCTATGGATACTCATTAAGCACCATCACACGCCTGTGGGAAAAGATATCTGCTCAGAAACATCTAACAAAAAAGCAAAGAACTATTACAGACTCGAAAAATTGCCCGACTTATTCGTTGGAAATAAATGGCATTTCGTTGAAATTTCGTTAACCAAATAAATGGCATTTCGTTTACCAAATACCATGTTTCGACAACGATTTCGGAAAATACACTAAATATATAGGTTATACGGGACGCTCTCTATCTAAAAGAATCCCAGAACACAAGCGGGATATTGCCAACAAAGCTCCCACCACGTCACTAGCTCAACAAGCACTTATAACCGATTTACGAGTAGACTGGGATAATGCAAAATTAATTTGGAAAGAAGACGATCCTAGGAAGGGCAGAATAGCAGAAGCCATCACGATCTACGATAAACGTAATGACGTCACACCACCTATTAACAAAGTCGATCCAACGACCGTCAGTAATGACTGGAAATGGTGTATGAGCAGTAAAACCTAGGGTTATGGAAATTACTTCTACCAAGATTACATAATTTTTGTTTAATTAATAATTAGACCTTAATTTTGTTATTTTTTAAACTTTTTCATTTTGTCTGTAAATAATTTTGAGGCTGTAACTTATATGTTTTATCTAAAACGGTTATCCTTTACTGTTAAATTTTAAAAAACTTATGCATTCTATTTTATGTTCTAAGAATTGTGTTTACTAGACGTTTATTTGTGTGTAGCTGAAGAGGATTTTTAATAAAAAGTCGAAAGCGCAGTACTATTTAAAAAAGTTAATTTATTATATGTTTTTCTTGACCTGCCTAAGTGCTAAAGTGATAATTTTTCTATATCATATAGGCAGTGTATTGTTTTCCTGTTTATTCTATTTAATAATAGAGATGTCTCAGGTAGATACTTTGAAGATGTATAAAAACAAACTATTTTATTATGAATGCATTTGATATAGTATTGAATAAACACTTCATCTTGAGGTTATTGTTGATTTGTCAACTATTTTTGTTTCATATATTTCAACTTAGTTTAAAATTGATGAGTTAAGACTAAGTTGTGTAAATGTTTGCTAAAATTTATTTCAAAATAATGAGTTGAAACATACAAACTATTTTAGATTTATGGTTTTAAAATAAATGTTTAATATAATACTTTCACAATGCATTATTTAAAATCGAAGCAGTTTGAAAAAGGGATTTTCTAAAAATACTTTAACAGAAACTGAATTGTAGTTAAGTTTTTAATATTAATGTATTTAAAATTTTTATATACTTATATATATATTCCGATCTAGTTCTTTTTAATTATTGTTAATTTTCAAATATTTACAATTTTTATAGTTTTAAAGAATATAGAATTCTAGAAGAAAAAACTGTTTCACCTAAATTTGTTCAACTTTTAGAAGATACAATATTATCAAAAGGAAAAACTATAAAACTTCACTGCAAAATTATTGGTGAACCTGAATTATTAATTTCTTGGTATAAAGATGGGGAAAAGTTATATAATTCTAGTAAATATAAAGTATGTTAGAAATAAATTATATTAATTAATTAATAATAATGTATTATTATAGAGCTGTAATTTCATTTTTTCTTTTAGATTGATAATGATCTTGGAACTGGTTTTCTTACTCTAACAATATATGATGTTGATCAGAATGATGAAGGAAAATATGTTGTTCAAGCATCAAATAAATATGGTGAAGCAAAATGTTATTGTTCTATAGTTTGTACATCTCCAAAAGTATCATTAAAGCCTGTTGTTCCAGAGATACCACCAAAATTTCTTATCTTGCTTCGGAATACTAATGTTATCAAAGGTCAAGAAGCAAAATTTGATTGCTTAATTAGTGGGACACCAAAACCTAATGTAAGTAGTTATTTAAATATAATAAATAAAATAAATGTAAATATAAAAGTAAAATTTTGTTTTTTAGATAACATGGTATTATGAAGATAAACCTCTCAAGAGAAGTGAAAATTATATAATAACAGAAGATGGTCATCGACATTCATTAGTTGTCCTTAATACTACTGATAGAGATAATGGAAGATATAGTGTGACTGCTGAAAATAATAGTGGAAAAGCTACTTCATCTGCACATTTAACTGTTGGTAATTCTGAATTTTCACTTCAATTTTCTTTATTTGAACATATTTTAATAAGTTATTCAAACATATTTGTTATTTTAAAATATTATTATTTCAGAATCTCCTTTAAAAACAGTTTGGAATGGTGTTGAAGAAAGGTAAATAAATGTTCAATATTGACAATTTAAATTTAAAAAGATATAGTTTACCAAATAATTCAGTTATAATTCAGTTTAATGTTTCTAATTATGCTTGTCATATTTATAATACTATACTATATTGTATACAGGCATACTTCATTATTGCAGCAGTAATGTTTCAGACCACTGCTGTAAAGAAAATACAACGTTTTTTCATTTGGTAACTCATATTGCTAAAAGTTGTATATGCCTAAAAACAAATTTACACCATTCGTATTAAGTGCACAATAGCACTAAGCCTAAAAATCTCAACCAGATGGCCATATTTAACACATTTGCATATTACCTTAGAGCAGTGTTTTTCAAACTGTGGGATGCGAGTCTATTCCAAGGGGGCATGGAAGAATTAACAGAAACATCACTTTTTGAGAAAAACAAATAAAAAATAAATTCAAATTGATGTCAAGAAAAAATTAATCCAAAAGGGATTATAAATGCAGTGCAAATATTCATATACCCAGAAACTTTCTGCTGTAGCTGTTTTAAACACAAAATAACAATCTCGATTGAAAAAGAATTGTGAATAGTGATATCTTCCATGGCACACGATTTGAGAGAATTTGTGCTGAAATATAAGCCCACCCATTGTATTAAATATTATGTTGCATTAAACATATGTTCTATTTTTCGTTTTTTTTTTTTTTGTAGGATTTGTTTAATTATATTTAAAATTATCACTATAATAAATATATAAATTTTTATGTATAAGAACTTTATTTATACAGAATATGGTATATTGTTTTATAGTATTAAACCGTAAGTAGAAAGTATTTATAAAATTAGACTGTTATGAGAATTAGGGGCGTACCAAATTTTTAAGAAAAAAGGGGGGCACAGACACACAAAGTTTGGAAACCACTGCCTTAAAAGAGTCAGTTCGATTCCAAATCTCTCACCTTCAGTTTCTCAAGATGGTTCTGTGAGGGCCAGGAATTTGCCCCCCTCTCCAAGCGGAGATGAGAGAGGAGAAATGCAGGAAAAACAACAACGAAGATATACAATGACATCGTATGGTATTTCGATCAGCTTGCAGACCTTCGTCCACAATAATAATAAATTGCAATGTAAGCTTTTGTGTAGGTATCAAATAAGAAAACAAAAATCGACACCTAGTACACCAGAGAGGTAAACATCCTGCCTTTTTCTGGGAAAGGTGAACGGAAAGGTCCCAGGTTATAAGAGCTAATATTGCCTGGGACCAACATGCTTTGTTCTCTGGTTTGTTCGTCAGACAGGATACCAAATCTTTGGTCTGTCACATCTTGCTCCTTCCCGTCTCGTTCCTCGATATAATTCTTATGAAGTCGCAGCCACCATCGATCGTGTGACGGTGATCACTCATTTAAAAAGATTATTGATGCTGAGTGGACAATCATCAGACCACTGTTTGTCCATCGAAAGATTTGTTAGATCTTCACAAGGTGCACTTTTAACATCTGTGTTAAGCTACGATAAAAGATTTGGATTAAAGACTGTAAACTTTGGACAAGAGACTATATTAAGTGAACACCACCACTAGCGCCACCATAAATTCGTAAACTGTTTGTGGAATTTGATATGGGATTAAAAGAAGTACAGGTATCTCTTTTTCTGTTCTGCACAATGACTGTAAAAGTTCTTATGTAAAGTCTCTCTCTCTGTTAAAAATAAAGAAGCAGTTAAATTCATAACGTAATCTTTATTGGCATTGACCAATTTCGTTACCTATCCTTACCCATCCGCACCGTTCTCAGACTGCAAGGTCAGACACTTGTTGGAATGTTTCTGATCTGTATGAGTTTTATACCCATTGCCTTCACACCTCCACTTCTATATATCTATTCTAAGTATTATTTTGCAGTTAATTTTCATTCTGAGATATAAAATAAAAATATGGAATATAATTAAGAAGTACTGTATTAGCAAAGCACAATAAAGTGAAGTATGCTTATAATTAAAAAATATATATATTTTGGATATTGCAATTGGACTGGATTTTACATTAATTAAAATATATTATTTTTCTTTTAAATAATAAGTAATAAAAATTCAATTATTTTAAAATATTCATATAAAATATATTTCTATAAATGAATTTATTTTTAGAAAAATAAAATTTAATTCATTCATATGAGATGTGTGATGATGATAAAAGCCATATTGCAATCTTTCCTCTTTTCGTGCAATAAATTTGATAAAGCATGATTCCTTATTATACAAAAAATATCATATATTAATCATAAAATATCAATAGAGCAAACTCAAAAAAAATAAAGATAAAATTTTAAGTAATTATTAAATATAATAAAAATAAAATAATATACATTACATATAATGTGAATAAAATATAAAAGTAATAACAATAATATACTAAATTGTTTAAAATTTAATATTGTTCTTTTTGATCTTTTCTATCTAACAAGGAGAGGGCAGCATCTGGGAAATGAACTTTGGAATCAAACTTTGTGTGGTGGTAGTTTACCCTTCATGTGTTAATATGATAAAATATTAGCGCGCACTATTCAGCCAATTCCGAAAAAATGGATTCAAAGTTTTCATAGCTGTTATATATAATAAAAAATGTGAGAACACGTCAGAACGCTGAGTAGCCGAGTCAGTAGCACGCTGTCCGTCAGTGCTGACTTCCCGTATGGGCAGCGGGTTCGGTGTTCGATTATTATTATTTTTTTCGTTGCAATTATTATTTTATACATTTTATTTAAAAAAATATTTACATGAAGAAATATTTTATCTCATAATTTTTCATTAATTTGTTATTCGAGAGGTCTTTAAACCTTAAGTTTTTTCCCGGAAAAATTTTTTATCTGTGTTTTTAATTATCGTATATGTGAAATGTTGTAACATTTCACATATACATGCATATTTTTACTGGTAAGATTGATGCAAACGTTCCAGTTGCCAATGACTTATTTTTAACACCCTGACACTATCATGTGAAACTCATAAAGTCATCAAAAAGTGTGTTTTCTTGTATCACTGTAAGTTTATCCCTGGCTTTTGAAGAGGGTAGAGTGTGTTTTGTGTCACCAATATAAATCAGTTTACAAAAACGTTTTCAAGTGAAAATGTCAGCGAGATAAAATTGTGTGAGAAAATATTTCTTTATGTAAATATTTTTTTAAATAAAATGTATAAAATAATAATTGTAACGAAAAAAATAAAATAATCGCACACCGAACCCGCGGCCCATACAGGAAGTCAGCACCAACGGACAGTGCACTACCGACTTGGCTACTCGGTGTTCTGACATGTTTGCACATTTTTTATTATATATAACAGCTATGAAAACTTTGAATCCATTTTTTTGGAATTGGCTGAATAGTGCACACTAATATTTTATTATATTAACACATGAAGGATAAACTACCACCACACAAAGTTTGATTCCAAAGTTCATTTCCCAGACTGTGCCCTCTCCTTGTAAAATGGGTAAAATGGGAAAAAAGATATGTGAATTAGGGTTACCCATTTCTTGGCACAACTTTTATAATCATTAAATTTGAACAAAATTCACATATTTGTGAATATTATCAGTTACTAGAGAATTAGGTTGATTGAAAATGATCAATATGAGTCAGGTAAAAACCTTTATTGTACCAATACTATTTTAAATCAATATTTCAATGGGGGATATTATTACATATATTATTGTAATCTGTTAGATCATTAAATGTATTAAAAGTGATTATCAAATTCAGATCATTACTATTGTCATAGTAATGATCTGAATTTGATCATTTTAATTTTCAAAAAAAAGATGCATAATCAGATGACAGATAGAATTAAGATTAATGAATTAATCAAGGGGCAATTGTTTAATTCATCAATGTATGTAATTGTCATTTTGCTGAATTTATTGTTGTGAAGGAGGATAAGTAATTTGAAAGTTCTTTTATGAAGTTTTATTTGGTTCTTTAAACTGATTTTTTTAAAAAAATAAAACATTCCAATATCATCTGAAGACAAAAGCATTTTAAATGCATAATTGTTAAGATGGAAATGAATTGAGAACATTAAGATTCTTTTATAAGAAAATTTATATTACATTTTTTTGATTCCCTGGAATGAATAAATATTAGATATATTTTTGGAATCTAGAAAATGCAAGTAAAATGAAATCTTTATACATTATGTTGCAAAAAAGATGATGTGCCCTAAAAATGAGAGCAAGAATTGTGAAACTCTGTATATAAATGCCTTTCTACTAAATATACAAATGATTGCCAATGAATGTAGAGGGCATTTTGAGAGTGCATGAGAAGGGCAAATCTGAGGCTAATACAAGGATTGCCATCCATAAATACAAATGTATCTGACATGTTTTGCTGTATCATTATGTTAAGTAATCTATGAAGATGCATAGAACTATGAGCAACTGAGCAAATGTGAGAGAGGCCTATTGTTGCAAGTTTATAACCGACCTGCAACAAACTTACATCAATTTTTTCAACAGAATATATATTATGCAAATATCTCATATATTGTATAGTAGTAAAAATACAATATTAAAAAATTTTAAAATATTAGATTAATACTTATTTACAAATAAACTTCAATTTGTAAATTTTCATCAAATATCTTATGTAGATACTTGTTATAGAGCAGTGGTTCCCAACATGGGGCACATGCTCCACAAAGGGGCAATTCGAGAATGAGTTAAGAGTGAATTTTTTTCATTTCTTATGGTTCTAGGGGCTCATATATAGTATATAAATATATATTGTGACATATATATTTTTAAAATTAAAATCAGAATGTACATGGTGGTTTTGAAACTTTGTTGTTTTTTCATATCACTTCATATTATTATTATTTTAATAATTCTTAGTGATTTCTTCCTCAGTACTTCAACTGTCCTTTTATTCTTTTATTTTTCTCTTTCATGGATGCCATATTCTTTGGAAGCTTATTTAGACCAATTAATGGCCTTTTATGTTTCCTCCACATGAACCAGGAGTTCACTTTTTGAATAATAAAAATTTATATATCACAGGGGGCATCACGATTTTAGAGATGCTTAGGTGGGGGCATGGCCACAAAAAGGTTGGGAACCATTGTTATAGAGTATGCAATACTTTATCAATAGTTGGTGAATAAATGATAATTGAATTTTTAAAAAATTATAATAAGATTTTCTTATTATATTTTTTTCTTTAAATTTGAAAAAAATTATTACAGAAAAACAAGTCAGAAAACCTTACTTTCTCAAAGCAATTTTACAAATAGAACTTTGCATCAAGAAAGCAATATGTATGAATTACATCAGACTTCTGTTGGATATCATGAAGACATACAAAAAGTAATTTTTTTAATTTTTAAGTAAAATATAAATAAAAAAAAATATATATATATCATTAAATCAAATTTGTTTTGCAGACAAGTTACAATGTTTCAAAAATTAATCATACAGCTGTAAGTGCTTCTGAAAATGCTATGGTTTCTTTTGGTCTGTCTTCAAGAAGAATTCCACCAACTGTTTCAGTAAAACCAAGCAAATCATTGCCTCCAAAATTCATTAAACCAGTAGAATGTTCAGTTGTAGAAGTTGGAGAAGATATAATTCTCCAAGGTCAAATTGAAGGTAATTTCATTAGAATTCCATATTTTTAATTCTGCAGTTTGCATTTCATTATTTAATAAAATAATAATAGGTTATCCAGAGCCTACAGTTGCATGGTCATTAGGTGAAAAAGAAATATTTCCAAGAACAGGATTATCCATTTCATTTTCTGATAATGTAGCATCATTAAAAATTTCCAAAGCAACAGAAAGAGATAGTGGAAGATATACTTGCACTGCCTCTAATTCTGCCGGTGTAGCATCAAGCACTGCAGATGTCATTGTGAGACGTGAGTAACTTTTTAATTGTATATTAGTTGTATTTTAACATTTAATTAATTGTATATAATAATTTCAGCTCATAGAAATCCTCCAAAGTTTGTTCATCCTCTTCAGCCTTGCATTTTTAAATCTGGAGATCGTGTTCAATTAGATGTTGAAGTAATGGGTACACCTCTTCCCAAAGTAAAATGGTATCATAATGGAAATTTTATAACAGATTCTCTCTCATTTTATACAACTTCAGAAGGTACTAAACATTCTTTGGTAATACCAAATGCTACATCAGATCATTCCGGAAAGCTAACAGTGAAGGCAATTAATACTGGTGGTGAAGCACAGTGTACAGTTGATTTGATTTTTGTTGATAATGCTTCATTAGTTGGAAAAGCAGTTTCATATAGAGAAATGTCTGTTGTTCAACAAACTGAAAAAGTAACAGTAACTTCTGAGAAGTAATGTCTGAGAATTTTTTCATACTAACAGTCTTCATTAACAATATGGGAACATTTTATAGGTACTATATATTTTTCTAATTATATAAATTTGTTAATATTGTTTGTTATATAATAAAGCACTATAAAATGGTTCATGACCTATATGAACATTTAAAAACCCCAATAATATAGAGATGTTTAAAGTTGGTTTTATATAAAATGATTTCTTAGATTTGTAAAATATCTGTTGATTATATATTTTTTTCTATAACAACATTTCTTTAAAGAATCAAAATATTCTTAAAAATATATGAAGATCCAATAACAACTTCCACATTATGAATCTTAGCTACTAGAAGATAAAATTTTTAAATATAGAAAAAAAAATTATTTAAAATTTTCGATTTTATAAATGGATTTATTAATAATTTTATATAAATTTGTAAATGCTAGTATTTCCTTTCTCGTGATGTTTAAATATAATAGCAGAAAATATACTATAATTATACATCAATTAAACGTTATGCAGCTAAATTTTAAATATTAGGTAAATACTAAATCATCATTGGATAATGTTGTTTTGTTTGTAGAGCTGTTTAGCAAAAAACAAAATTTCAAGTACCCATTATAATTTTATTTGCTTTTCATTTTACTGGAACAATTTATAAGGTTTTTTTTTATTTTATCATTTTCAGAATTAGATATACTGATATCTTTTAACTACAAAAACTACTCACAGAATTTGAAAAGATATCAAAACAATTATCTTAAGAGTTTCATTTATCTGATTGAAATCCAATCTTTGGATGCAAACTATTCTAGTCATTCTACTAGGATGTTCAATTCTTCTTGGCACATTTAAAAAATTTTATATTTTATAACTGATTGTTACTGCATGATGCAAATGTTTCAGCAAATATCAAGAATTTATTATTTTATGCTATGTGTAATTCTAAAATATTCAGCTAGTTTTTTTGGCATTTTTAATTAGTCAAAATTAATAAATGGCAACCATTCCAGTGTTAATCATATCCATAGCATTCTTCATCCATAGGAGTTTTGGATACTCCAAAATGTTTCAGAGGTTTGGGATCCAAGAATCCAGATGGGATTCTTTATGGGAAATGTCTTTATAATTATGATACCAATTGTTAATTGGCTATCATTTTATTATAATTTCTACATTATTTACAAAGTGCCATTTCTTCAGTATGTTAATATTATTCAGTTTGTTATAAGAAAAGAATCGTAGGCACAGAAAACTTTCAATCACTTACTTTAGTCATTCATTTATTATATAATACTTTTTATCATTAAAATGTTGCTAAAGAATATATTAGGTTGATGCATAATTTCGTAGCATTTTAAATATAGGTTTGTTAAGTTTGTTTGTTTAGTGTTTTATTTATGAAATTCAGTTAAAAATTTGACCAAATCAAGCAAGCAACTATTCAACAATGTAATCTCCGTCATTGTCAATAACTTCCTGCCAACGTTGGGGTAGTTTTGGATCCCCGTCTGTAGAAATCTGTTGGTTTTGAGTTTAGGAAGTCATCAATCCAAGTTTGGAGAGCAGTTTCGGGTGGAATGCAAATGTCAAACAATGGTTGCTTGGTCACATTCCATCACACTAGCCAATTCTCTGGTTGTCTGATGTGAATTTTCATGGATCAAACTGTTTAAATGTTCCTTATCAAAATCGGATGGTCTTCCATCATGCAAATCAAACTGATTCGCTTTAAAACGAGAAAACCATTTCCTTGCTATGCTTTCACCGATGGCATTAGTTCCGTACACTTCACAGATGTTCCTAGCCGCATTTACTGCACTTGAACCTTGGTTAAACTCGTATAGCAGAATATGTCGGAAATGTTCGTTTTTCTCGACCTAACACTCCATCTTCAACAGCGAAGAAATAACAATCGTTTGTAACAATCTTACTGACAGCTCGTATTCCACAAGACACTCCAAAGTAAATAGTAACAATGTAAAAACGGTAAACAAATGAACAGCAATGCACTGTTGCCAAGCCAAATCAGAACGCTACGGAATTATGCATCAATCTAATGCATATAAAAGTCCACCAAGACTGCCCAACCACAGTAGTAATACAGCAGAAGCTGAGGAATGTGCCAAGTGCATTAAAAACATTTTTGAAAATAGTATTTGATTGCTAAAGAGCTTGTTTATTACTAAAGAATTATAAACATTTCTGCATTGGGATAACCCATTAATTTTATAAATTAAAAATTTATGAGATTTAGAAATTTCTTCACAGAAAAAAAATTAATGTAGCCAATTGTTAATATTGAACAACTATTAAACAATTCAAGATAAGTTAACCAATAAAATAATTTATTTCTATTAAGTAAATATTTAATGACACAATTCAAAATCTTTTAAAAATTTATGAATCTTACATATAGCATTTGATGAATTAATTTGAATTCTGATGCCATATTTAACAAAGAATGCATATTGTAATGTAGAACACACAGAACATGATTCAACATCAGTAGAGATGTGATTGGTCATATTTATTTATTTCTGGTACTGGTGATTCAAACCATAATGAAATTATTGAATGAATCACACATTAGCTAATCCCATATCTATTATTTTGATATAAAAAATAAAACAATTTAACTTCATTCAATAATTTTTAATGTTATTTTGATAAAAGTCTCCAGAAATTACTTGTTCATTAGTTTTAGCTTTGCACAATATATTTTCTGGTTTTAATCTGGATGAATCATTCTATTCTGATTAGGATGCATCCTCTTCAATAAGAATGAAAGTAATTTAATGCAAGAATAGAATTTAATGAAAATAAGCCAAGAAAATTTTACTATTCATAAATAAACCATATTGCAAGGATTTGGATGTCTTAACCTGGTTCATGATATTTAATTCATTTTTCACTTTATTTTTAATTATAAAATATTTGGCTATGTTAACTGCTCTTTCTTCCAGCTGCAATAAATTATACCAAATCAACTCGTGCATAATAATTAAAAAATCAAAAATATGACAGACTGCACAACATATAAAAATGATCAGTTCTGTGATAATAACTAAAGCTTGAAAAATTATCATCCAAACTATAAATCACATGCCATAAGCTTTAAGAGAAAGAAAAATATTACTTTCCTATTTTTAGCCTACTTTCTGAAAGAAAATCGCTATTTGTCTGTCTTATAACTTTTGAACTAATTAGCAGATTTTCATGAAATCCAGTAATAGATGTTCTACCATTAAATGTCACCTCAATACCACATCTTTTAATGCTTCATCGTCATAATCTTTATAACAAAGATAGTTGGAGAAACAGCCTCAGCTAACCATAATGCTGCAGAGGCTTATTATCCAGAACAATTTAAAAAAACAATTGAAGATAAAGGGTACTTGCTGAACAGATATTCAATTCAGACGAAACGGGCCTCTATTGAAATGCGCGTGCCTAATAAGACTTAAATCTCCAAAGCCAAACACGCTGCATCAGAATTCAAAGCCATAAAAAAATCGTGTCATTCTGCTCTTGTATACTAATGCTGCAGATGAATAAAACATAACCCCGCGGTTGGCGGGGATCACTATGTATAAATAATTAAAACTAAAATGATAATAATAATAATAATATACTTTATTATTAAGATATCTACCAAAGATAACACGTTATTCAATGTAAATGAAATGATAATAATAATATACTTTATTATTAAGATATCTACCAAAGATAACACGTTATTCAATGTAATCATCTTTATCACCTAATATTTTTATAACTTGCTACAGGAAAAAAATGGCGTCGTTCTCGTTGTAAAAGAAACCATTCAGTATTGTGGAAATATGAAATAAAGACGGATAAAATCGGAATTCTCGATATCTAAATCGATGCAGAAAGTATTCATTGATTTCAGATATCAATAATTTTTCAAATTATTGTTTATTTTTCGAGAATAAAATCGGACATTCACCGGATAAAAATTTACTTCAAAGAGATCGCAGGCGATTTTAAATAGTTGCGCGGTATGCTGATCGACATCCTGGTCACCCGTTTAATTAATAGAATTAAAATGTTCAAAGAACACATACAAGACCGACTTAATAATTATTTAAATGTATAATAATCCCTATGAAATAGGTAATCCATTACTTTTTTGACAAATTTGCTAATTGAGCCGCTCATTTGCCAAATCGATTAACTCCACAAAACAAAAAGTAGAGAAATATGATAAAATAATATAAATTGTTTTTTAAAATTCCCTTTAAAATATAATTCAAATCAAAAATATATAGTTTTTTAAAATTCCCTTTAAAATATAAATTCAAATAAACATTGTCTTTTTAAAATTTCCTTTAAAATATAAATTCAAATAAACATTGTAGAATATATTACTACAAGTGTAACTTTTATCTAACGACATATAAAATGCAGAAGGTAGTATATCCTTGGAGTGATCGTTATTTTTATCACAATTTTTGTGTAACTAATGCAGTTAATCGATTTGGCAAGTGAAAATAAAAAATAATACCATCGATTTCAATCTTGAAAATATTTTAAAAATGCAGTATATATTTCAAATGTTAAACAAAAGTTTGGTTGCTAAACAATATCAGAGCATTGCGAGAACCAGGCCGAACGCAAAGAATTAAGGTTGATTCTCACCATAGATTTATTATACTATGGTTCCGACTATCCACTGCAGAAAGCGGAGCAGTTAAAATCTGTCACAGATAACAATTCCGCTTTCGAGTTCCCACAGTCGCGGAAAGCTTCGCTTTCCACAAGAATTTTAGTACTATTCCCATGACTCATTTCGTGTAAAACAAAATGGACACTAAGCAATGAAAGGCACTCACTGTTTACGAAATGATGTTAACAGCTGCAGTAAATGAGGAAACTGAAACAAAATCGAGGAAGGGAAAATGCTGGATCGAAAATATTTATAGGAAGAAATACTAACAATGTTTCTATGCAATTTTGATCAAAGAGATGAGATTTAATAACAAAGAATCCCGCCATCTTGACTGTTAAGGTTGCCAACAATTCAACGTTGCAAAATGCATGGATTTCATTGGTGGATGTTTCTCGACGGATTTTACCGTCGCGAAAAAGTTGAAGCTATCTAGACATTGTACGGTAGCGATTTTAGGCCGCGGTATGACGTCAAAACCGCGCTGCTTTCGTCACGCGTGTATTTTTCGCCGCGGTTCCGTGCTAGTGGGAATCATCTTTTACTTTGTTTAATATAATAAATTATTTTACAAAGGCGTTATTCTATTAATATCCATATATAACAGTCACCGATTAATTATTTTTTATGACAAAATGAACAGCTTGCCATCATCTAATATATACCATTGTATAAAAAAATTACTTAACTAAATTCTTGTTGTGGTATCCTAGACGACTAAAGAAAGATCTTGACTTAAACCAAAAAAATTATCGAATAAAAATTGGTTAGCCAAAACTTTCATATAAGTGGTGTATCGCACTTTTCCTACACGTCTCTCAATCGATCCTTCCAATTTAGTGATTTTAAAAGATGTCAAAATATAATTCTAACTTTGAAGGGTAAATTCAAAAAATGTCTTAAGCATAATACGACACTTATAAACGTTTGAATT